>RJWJ010025050.1:0-24266 GCA_004363605.1 Indri indri | reverse complement strand
CTTCCAGCTAGGCTAATCTGAACTTGTTTAAGCTAGAATTTATAGCCTCATCTTCTGAAGAAGGTAGTAGTGATTCCTGTGTCTATGGTGACTTTGTCCCTTATTCAACAGAGTAACTTGACCTGCAATATCTTAGTGTAAGAGGGAATAGAAACTGCTAGATACACTTAAGACATTCATAGGTGTGGTTAGAGGTTAAAGGAATTGAGATACTAGACCCACATACTTGGCAATAATGGCCTTCTCCTTCTTTACAAACACACACACACACATATGCACGCATGCACATGCACCACACCTCTGTACACCTTGTAGGCTATACGTGCTTTTGTGGTACTTCCCCAGGGTTTGCTCATGAAGTTTGACTTTTGATTATCATTATTATATTTTTTTTAGAGATAAGGTCTCATTCTGTCATTCAGGCTGGAGTGCAGTGGCCATAGTTCACTGTAACCTTGAACTCCTGTGCTCAAGTGATCCTTTTGCCTTAGTCGTCTGAGTAGTTAGCTAGGAGGTATGTACCACCACACCTGGCTAACTTTTACATTTTTGTAAAGATGGGGTCTTGCTGCATTGCCCAGGCTGGTCTCAAACTCTTGACCTCATGCAATCCTCTTGCCTCAGCCTCCCAAATTGCTGGAATTACAGGTGTGAGCCACTGTACCTGGCCTGACTTTTGATTATTGTAATTATGTTTCATATATGCAAATACTTTAAGAGGAATAGACACAGGGTGTGATAGGCCATGAGCCCTAATCCTCAAATCATTCTTTTTCCTCTTTCCTTTAGAGTTAGCCCTGCCCCGGGAGCTCAAGCTCTGAACGCCCTCAGAAATGACAGATGGAAATGTGTCAAAAAATGAATTAAACCCTGGTGAGTTTCATCTTTCTTGTCTTTCACTTTAAGGCTCCTCATGGCATGGAGAATTTGCAGCAATGGAAAAGCTGTAGAGCAATGGTTCCTAAACTTCAGTGTGTACACAAATCACTGGGATCTCATTAAACACAAAGTCTGATTTAGTAGATCAGGGTGGGTGTTAGGCTGACATTCTGCATCTCTGACATCTCCAGGGGGATACCAGTGCAGGTCCTTGGGCACACTATAAGCATCAAGGCCATAAAAGGCTGGTGAAATCTCAGATCGTTTAAATGTCACTGTTTCTGTTTACCGTTTTTTTGCTTTGTATATCAGTTGCCTTTCACTTACCTCTCTATTCCCTCCCAGTGCTTCTGCCAGAGTATATACTATAGTGCCATTTAAAATTCTGTTGGGATGCTTTTTCCAGACTTATTCTTTGTTCATGTGAGGACATATACATCCTATCATCAATGACAGCTTGGGGACTCTCGGTCAGTGAGCTGGACTCACAGCATGTCACCAAAACTCTCTTGGTGGGTCTTGAGTAGAATGGCCACCACCAAGCTTCTTCCTCTGAATGTTGCTCGGATTTCTAGCAGGGGAACCTGCCTGCCTTTCGCTTGACCATTTGTGTTCTTAACACTTTTCCCTTTGCTATTGGATCTCAAGATTTTGGAAAAATTAAAAGTAGCAGTACTTTTTTACAGAGGCACAGCAGCTTATTAAGATAAGAATAGGAAACAAATAAGGGGAAAAGAATTGACAATTTGTGAAGGAAATAAAAACATCCAATAGAAGATAAGAGAATTCCCAGTAAAACAAAACAAACAGACAAAAACCCCAAACATCCAGCAATATAAGTGTTTTACATATTCTAACAGGGTGGTAAAGCAAAGCACATGAGAATTAAAAAAAAAAAGAACTTACCGATGGGTCCTGGAGTGCCAGCTAAAATACAAAGAAAAAAAGTGAGTTTGGAGAGAGCATGATGCAAGGCTGTTTATTTCAGGGAGTTTCAGATCAAGCATTTACTACATATTACATTACATGGAAAGGCAGCAAGAAGGTAAATCTGCCTTTTCTTTTTTCCTTAGAAGACTGTTAAAATCACACTCCTTGCAATCATTTTTCTTATTCTTAATTTTCACTGTCTTCCTGCTGTCAAATCCTTCTAAAAGTTTTAGATAAACAACTCTGCACAGCCCTAGGATTTTTCTTTCACCTTTCAATTATTTAATTTATTAGCAGACATTTCACTTTGCTAAATAAAAAAAAAATCAATTACTTAGGGGATCTTGAAATCAACCTCAAATTCCTCATACTGGTAAAGGAAAGGGAGAACTTCTGTAAGAGCCTTCTCCACACCATCCTCTCCATTCCCCAATAGTAGGCACTTTGTAGAAGATTAAAATCATTACACATTGTGTGCATGTACCAAAATATCACATGTACCTTGAGGTGCTTGAGTTGTCTTCAAACATTTTGTACTACCTATAATAAAAATTGACAAATATAATCTCACTTAGATTTAGACTTTCCGAAGACATGGAGGGTAAATGATCCCATTCCCTCCTCTGCAGGTGTGAGGTACAAATAGTCTTGAGGTTAAAGACCCGAGTCCTAGATTTGCTATTCTGTAGTGCTACAACTTTCGGCAAGTCACTAAATATTTTGAAAGTTAATTTTCTCGTCTTTAAAATGGAAATTGTATCTCTTGTCTTACTTATATTGTGAGGCTACAGTGAAAAATCAGGAGTAATGACAGTTGGAAAAGTTGAAAAGTTCTATTAGAAATGTTACGGAAAGAACTATTCAATAACTACGAAAGAATGAAACACTTCTATAAAGTAGTAAGCTTTCACTGCATTTAAGGTATTCCACTTTATTTTACTTTTTCTACCTATTTTTCTTTCTTTTTATATATCACTGTACCTTTTCATTATTTATTTATTTCAGAATATTATGGGGGTACAAACATTTTGGTTACATATAATGCCGTTGCCTTGCCCAAGCCAGGGCTACAGGTGTGCCCTTCCCCCATACAGTGCACTATGCATCCATTTGTTGTGAGTTTACCCCCCACCACCACTCCCTTCCCACCTGAGCAGCACTTAGTGAATATTACTACCATGTGAGCACCTTAGTGCTGATCAGGTAGTACCAATTTGATGGTGAGTACACACAGTGCTTGTTTTTCCATTCTTGTGATACTTCATTTCCAAGGCTGGGCTCAAGCTCTATCCAGGATAGCATAAGAGGCGCTAGTTCGCCATTGTTTTTTGTAGTTGAGTAGATTTCCATGGTATACATATACCACATTTTATTAATCCACTCATGTTTTGATGGGCATTTGGGTTGTTTCCATATCTTTGCAATTGTGAATTGTGCTGCCATAAACATTTGAATGTAGATGACTTTATTATAGAATGTCTTTTTTTCCTTTGGGTAGATGCCTAGTAGTGATATTGCTAGATCAAATGGTGTTTCTATTTTTAGCTCTTTTTGGTGTCTACAAATTACTTTCCACAGGGATTGTACTAATTTGTAGTCCCACCAGCAGTCTAAGAGTGTTCCAGTCTTTCCACATCAACGTCAGCATTTGTCGTTTTGGGACTTTTTGATAAGGGCCATTCTCACTGGAGTTAGGTGGTATATCATTGTAGTTTTGATTTGCATTTCCCTAATGATTAGAGATGTTGAGCACTTTTTTGTATGTTCGCTGACCATTATTCTGTCTTCTTTTGAAAAGTTTCTGTTCATGTCCTTTGCCCATTTATTGATTGGGTTGTTTGATTTTTTTTCTTGTTAATTTTCTTACATTCTATGTAGATTCTTGTTATCAGTCCTTTATCGGATGTGTAGAATGCAAATATTTTCTCCCATTCTGTAGGTTGTCTATTCACTCTCATAATAGTTTCCTTGGCTGTGCAGAAGCTTTTTAATTTGATCAGGTCCCATTTATTTATTTTTGTTGCTGCCGTGATTGCTTTGGGGGTCTTCTTCATAAATTCTTTGCCTCGGCCAATGTTTATAAGGGTTTTCCCAACATTTTCTTCTAGAATTCTTAAGGTTTCACACCTTAACAATTTAAATATTTAAGAATATATTTAACGAAGGAGACGAGAGACATATATAGGGAAAGCTGTGAAACACTGAGAAAAGAAATTGTAGAAGATGTAAACAGATGGAAAACCCTACCATGCTCATGGATTGGCAGAATCAATATTGTTAAAATGTCCATACTACCTAAAGTGATCTACATAATTAATGTAATCCCTATCAAAATACCATCATGATTCTTTACAGATCTAGACAAAATAATAAGTTTAAGTCTGTTATCCATCGTGAGTTGATTTTTGTGAGAGGTGAGAGGTGGGGATCCAGTTTCAATTTTCTGCATGTGCTTATCCAGTCTTCCCAGCACCGTTTATTGAATAGAGATTCTTCTCCCCAATATATATTTTTGTCTGCTTTGTTGAAGATTAGATGACAATATGAGTATGTTTTTATATCTGGTTCTCAGTCTTGTTCCAAAGGACTGTATCTCTGTTCTTGCACCAGTACTATGCTGTTTTAGTTACTATATTAAAATACTTTAAACAGCAAGAAAACTTATTTTAAAAGTGGTTTTTGGTAGGTCTTATTATACTACTCTCAATTCATGGATAAATAGCCTTGTAGTTAAGCTTGAAGTCTGGTAGACTGATGCTTCCCGATTCGTTCTTTTTGCTTAAGATTGCTTTGGCTATATGAGGTCTTCTCTGGTCCCAGATGAAGCATGAAAGGCATTTACTTATTGACTTTTGGAGTGGAGAAGCAGATTAAAAAAATTGTAAGATGGAGATGTCCTGCCAAAATAGTAAATACTGTGTGTTTTTGGATTAAGGACACAGTCTCTGTGGATATTCATCCTAATGAGAACATCAGAATTAGTTCTCTTAGAGAATACCAAATTTTCCATACCAGAAAGAAATCCTGGTTATCTTTGTGGAGGTCGCAAACTAAGTTGCATCCAGGGGCCCAACAGGTCTCATGATTGTGAATCGGCCAATTATAAGGGACAATGGAGGTGCTGGCCATTTGAAAAGTACATGCC
Source organism: Indri indri (assembly GCA_004363605.1). Classification (NCBI taxonomy): domain Eukaryota; kingdom Metazoa; phylum Chordata; class Mammalia; order Primates; family Indriidae; genus Indri; species Indri indri. The sequence goes on along the minus strand of RJWJ010025050.1, from coordinate 19,312 downwards.
CTATCCAGAGCATTCAAATTGAAAATTTAACATAATGCTATACTGACCCCCCTCCCCCCCCCGCAAAAAAACAATACATCTACAGATAGCACTGGGCTAGTGGTGGCTAATTTGGGAACTCTACTTTGAAATAGGAAGAGATACAAGTAAGCATCCAACATACTTCAGCAACCATGAAGTATGACATTGGCATCATATAGGTTGTGGCCTGAGTTGGGATAGACCCTGTGAATCCCTTCCTTTTCATTATTTTAAGGATAAATATTGGTTGGATTACATTTAATTAAAACCTGTGATTAATAGATAAACTTGTTTAGGTTATGAAGCATCTGGAAGTTGTGATACCTTTTAGAGAAAACCATGAAATATGATATATTTAATTCCATCCTTGAACAAGAAACAACTTTACTAGTAGGAGAAATGACCATATTATGCAACCAAAAATATAATATTCAATATGGAAAATTTATCACAAGCACATAGTTCAGGGAAAAAGAACGTGTCCAACCAGGATTATGTGTTATGATTTTCCATAATTTCTTCACTTTTCTGCTCCTCATTCCTCTCTGAATCTTCCCTTCATTTAGATAATACATTCATTGTGTCCAATTGAAATCTGTTTCAGATTTGTTTAAACTTTGAGTTTTCAATTTTTCTGGTTTCGCTATTCATTTCCTCCAGCTTCCCTGGCTTCTCTATTCTTCTATTTGATTAGTTTTTTACCTGACTGTTAAAATTAGTTATGTAACTGATTCAACAACTTAATGAGAGATTAAATGAGTTGCTAATGTTCAAATAATTAGTAAGTAGGGAGTGGAGATGCACCTCCAATTAACCTGGCTCTGAAACCTGCATGTTTAATTGCTTGGCAACAGTCCTGTGTATATTAAAATACTTTAAAGAGCAAGAAAACTTATTTTAAAAGTGGTTTTTGGTAGGTCTTATTATACTACTCTCAATTCATGGATAAATAGTGCATAGTTCAGATAAGAGGTGAGCAATAATTTTTTCCCAAGTTCACAGAGTGAACAGCATAATTTCCTCCCTTGCGGGTGGGCTATAATTAGAGGGGAACATGGTCGAGGGGAGATCCATTTGGGATGGAAGAAAATCCAACATGCTCTATACCTTAAGGAGAAAGACTTAAAGGAAGGAAAAAATTTAAAGTTAAGGAAGAGAAAAGTGTTGACTCCTGAAGAAATAAGGTGGGATGGGAGGGTGTGGTCAAAGGCAAGAGTGGAAATATTTGCTTAAGCAAGGAGAGCTGTCTCATTGCTTAGAGAGAGAGAGGGAGAGGGAGAAAAATGATAAAAGTAGGCCTGACATAGTTAAGGTGGCTAATGAAATACAGAGTGGAGAATCATGAGCCTCAAGCCCTGTCACCCTGACATCAGGAAACAGATAAGACAGGGACAGGTCCTCTGCCTAGTGTGGAAGCCCAACAATACCAGATTTTGAAACAAGAAGAAAAACTTACTTGTGGATCTTTCAGATGAAGCTAAAGAACAATAACAAACATTCAAATCAGTCTAGAGTTAACAGTTTCAAAAATCCACCCATTTCCCCAGAGTCTTCCCAGAAATCATGCCCTCAGGTTACATTAGACCTTCCATTCTCCAGTAGACACATAAAGTTGCCACATTTGTAGGTGGTCTCATATCTTCCTCTTCCCCGAACACTATCTAGGATTGAGAGTTTCCAGGGGAATATCCAGGCTCACTATATTCCAATATTCTGAGTTCATTTACCACCTTTCCCCTGTCTTTGCCATTTCTCCTTCCCTCTTTCTTTCATCTTTTCAGTTTGGAGAGTCTCCTTTCCATAATGTGATAGCTTCAAGAACCAAAGAAAGGCAATGTTAGGAAGGTTCTAACTTTATAAAGAAAAAAGAAAACCGAGACTGAGAGAAAGAAGGGCTGTGACTGAGCGTGCAAAAAAAATTATAGGCAGTGTTAGCCTCCAGTTTTCCTGACTCTAAGTTCAGTGTGCTTTCCTTCACACTCCTCACAATTTTCTCCTCTTTCTGTTCTTTCTGGAATATTCCTTTAAAAAGTGTTTTAACTTCTTTCCTGTATACTGTCCCTCTTCTCTCCCCAACATTTTTTTTTTCTGTTCTTTTTGTTACTGTTGTAAAATGATTGAAATTCTAGGGCAAGACTTGTGGAACCTTTAATGATATTAATTTTGATAGTAATAGTAATTGTACAAGCTACCATAGAGTCACCCCCACTCTATTCAATGGAGACAAGCCAGGCATTAGTCTTATTTGTCTTACATTGGTGGTTAAGAGGCTGTGCAAAATTATCATCATCTTTTGGAACCTCATCTAACTGATCTTTAAAATGACAGGGTTTAACATGTTATTTTCAGCTCAACTTTTAATGATTCGATAAGTCTAAATTCACAAACTGATGTCCTGTGTACTTGGGCCTTTCAGCTTTAACTTATAAAATCTAGGATAAGTTTTGCTAGGAGAAGCAAAAAGGCTGACATTCTAGAATTAGGGCCTGCCTATAAAGAGGCAGACAGGGAGGACAAAGTCTCTAGACAACAGGGATTCATGGTGCAGAAACAATCGAGAACTTATTCAATTCCCTTATGAGCTGTGCTAGATGGTCACACTCATACATTCATGAGATCAACTGCTTAAAAGTGTCAGAGTTAATCCCACTTTGAAGAGAAATATCAGAAAAAAGCCCTCACACTACCTTCCCCAGGGAGCATCAAATTCTCTGTGCCAGCTGCAGTGTGATTTGGTCATGGATTGTTTAAGTATCTCATACTTTGGTGCTGTGGCCAAGGCCCAGAAAGATAGGCCAAGGCCTTTCTTCTCAGCCTTTCTAAAGGTCAAAGCTCTTAAGGGAATTTGTCTTAGTCTTTTTATTTTTGCCTTAGTCTTTCACACGCTTTGAGGAGGTGGAAGATCTTAGTCTTGATTAAACTTTCTTTAGTTTCCCTGTGTACTCCTTTCTTTTTATCTGTTCACTCTCATTTCTCATTCCTAAATTGAGAAATAGAAAAGAAACTTAAATATGGTACCTGGAGTCAACACTGAGGAATGGTAACAAAAACCCACATCAGTCTAGATTAATTGGTTTATAAAGTATATAATTCTTGCTGAGTCATTTTAGAAACGGGATCCTAATCAGGTCTCATTAAATAGAAAGTGCCGTCAACCACTAGAATGCTTGGCTTTGAATCCTAGTTCCTCTACTTACTATCTGTGCTACCTTGCCTGTTACTTTTTTGTGCCTAAGTTTATTAGTTTTAAAAATAGGATTTTAAATAATATCTGCTTCATAAGATTGTTATGAAGATATAAAGTGCTTTTGACAGACCCCAGAACATAATGCTCAGTAGATATTAATTGTTATATCATTATTTCAAATTGCAATCTTTATCTGTGTGTACCTGTAGGGGAAATGGACCATAGCATCCACTGCCTTGGGCACTATGTGGTTTGAGATTTTCAAAGAAATAATAGGATAATAGGGTCAAGTCCTTTGAGTTCCTGGCTTGAGAGCTCCTTTCCCAGTTATCACAGTCCAGTGAATTGTCTTTGAGAATGACCTCTCAACAGGGCCTCACGCATTCTGCAGGACCACACATCATCTGGTGCTTCAGGGATGAATAGCTTCTTGGTGGCCCCACATATCTTTCAGCTAAATACTCTATATAATAGCTAATTACTCACCTTGTTTTGAGATTAATTCCAACATGTGTTATATCCTCATTTAATTTACTCACCATCAGAGGATAATCCTCATCTTAAGGATACTTACTGTTATAATTTGTGGTATAACTCCTAATCTGATGTTCCTTCCACCTCCCCTTACTCTCTAAAACACACCATGCTGCCTGTAATTATTAATATAACACAAATTCCTTTATATCTTTAATTTCTCCAAACTTTCTCTTCACCATTTTGCCTGACTGTCCTTTAAAATACTGTGTCTCAGATGTTGGTCAAAGGATACAAAGTTTCAGTTAGGAGGAATAAGTTCAGGAGATCTATTATACAACATGGTGATTATAGTTAATAATGTGTTGTATACTTGACAATTGCAAAGAGAGCAGATTTTAAATGTTCTCACCACACGAAAAAATATTTGAGGTAATGGATATGTTAATTAGCTTGATTTAGTCATTCCACAATGTATACACATATCAATACATTATGTCGTATAGTAAATACATGTAATTTTTGTAAGTTAAAAATATAATAGATAAACATTTTTAAAAATCCCATGTCTCTTGCAGCCCTCTGAGTGATGGCTATTTTAAAATTCCATACCCATATGCCACAGGGCCTGGATGTAGGTAAATGTCATCCTTGCTCCCCATTGCTGTTTCCAAATAATTTCCCCACCTCCTGTTGTCTTTGAAGCATGTAAGAGATTTTCCTCTGTACTCCCCTTGTTGTTGCCATCAAATATCAGTGTGCTGGTTATTCCCTACCATTTCATTCTCTTCCAGAAGCCAGGGTTGTCTCTTTAAGGCATAAATATGACTTTATCCCTTCCCCGATTAAAATGTTCCAATGGCTTATTGGGTGCTCAGAATTGTATTCCATATTTTGTTCTAAAAGGTCTTTTAAGATCTGGCCTCTCCCTACTTCTCAGACTCCTCCACGATCATTCACTACTCGCCTTCTTGCAATCATTCATACATACCACTCTCCTTCCTGTCTCAGGAACTTGGTGTTCTTTTGGCCTGGGATACTCTTCCCTAAGATCCTCATGCTGCTGCCACCTTTTCACCATTCCCATGTCAGTTCAAATATCTCTTCAGAGACATTTCTTCTAATCTTGCTAAAGGTTGCTGCTCCTTGCTCTTGCTCTATAACATTATTTTAATTTAATCTCTCTATAGAATTTAATATGATCTGAAATTATTTTATTTGCTTGTTTACATATTTATTTTGTCTTACCTCACTAGAACTTATGCTCTCTATGAAATAGTTATATTATTTTAGCCATAGCAGTTGAAACCCACTGAATTACTTCTGATTTGGAGGGCTTTTATGGCAAGCCAGTCTCATGGGTCCCCTGAAAATTTCACAGGAGAAATTGAGGATCTGAGTTTATTATTTAGCACATTTCAACCTAGAGATATTTTACTTTGTTCCTATAGTACATTATCCTTTCTATGACTTAATTAGATGAAAATAAAGCAAAACTAAATAAAACCTGTTTTAATTGTAAAAATAGTAAAATATTCATCTTGACAGTTTTCTAAGAGCACCCTTTAAGTGTCATATTTAATAAAACAGGCTTATTCATAGGATAAGGTTATGGTACAGTATTGAACTAGCACATTAATTTTGACATTAGATTAATTTACATTTTTTAAGATTTTCAAATTACATTTTAAACATTGAAATAATGTTTTTTATATATGCACAATTTCCTAAATTCCTTGAAACAAACCTTATACTTCAAAAGATACTTTGAATTGGAAGATTAACTATATATAATGGTCTTCTGGGGGGTAGTTGGGCAAGCACAGGACTTGGAGTCAAAAGACTGGTATTTAGAACTTCAGTTTTACCCTTTTACTAGGTATATACCCTTGGCGAAGTTAAGTAACGTCTTTGAACTTCAGTTTTCTTATCTGTAATATCTGTAAATATGAGCTTTAATTGCAGCCTTCTCCTTGTCCCCATTCCCATTCCCTGCTCTCTTCAGAACCCTCTTTCTTCTTCCCTCCAATTTCTAAGTTAAAGAAGCTGTAATTGTTTTGCTGAAACCATCATTGGTAGCTAAAACCATTTTAATTGTCTCTTTATTCTTTTGTTAATCAGTGGACTTCTCATTTTCCGAAGCTCTTATTAATTTCAGATAAAATGCTTAATGATGGGTAAAGAAGAAAGGGTGAGGAATGAGAGCTTGGCAGGGTTATTAAATGTTCCTCATCTCTGTGACACACCAAAGAGAATTAGAATTTGGAAATAGAAGGGACCTTACCCCTTTGTTCTCTTAAAAGTAAATACAAACAAAAAAGTTTATGTGGTTGGCTCAAAAAATTACACATTTCTTTCCTTTTTTGGAGGGTGGGGTGAGTATCAGAACAAGGAGCCCCTGGGAACAATAAACCCCGAATGTCAGTTGCAGATTAGGGAGGTCCAGAATTAGACGTCTTTTCCATTGCTGCAAGCCTGACTTGGGGATACCTTCAGGGAAGGCGGCCCTTTCCTCTCAGCCATACGAAGCATTGAAATTCTCAGGAGACAGCTAATACTGTTTGTCTCTCATTCTATATTATCTCTATTCTTATCTCATTTTTCTTACTAACCCTTTGTTCTCTTCCTTCTTTATTTATTCTGTTTTTCTAGCACTTCAGGTTTGGAAATTGCTCTCTTTCTTGCTGACACGTCATTATAATAAGCCACTAGAAACTTTCCTTTTCCTTCTGTATTTTTGACTGATTATTGAGGTGTCTGGTTATGAAGAACAAAGAAATTGAAGAAGCGTGAAGCTCAAGCTTCTGCTATGCTTCAGTGGGGAAGTCTGGGCAGTTTAGGAAAATGTACTTTTGATTAAATGGGGCTAAATGTCAGGAGAATTGAAGAAAAGTAAAGGGACTTACCAATAGTTGAATGAGACAGTGCTAAAAGACAACAAATCAAAACAAGAATGACTTCTGCAGGTCCCATGGAAAACTTAGATTCCATAGACACTATACTGCAAAAACATTGTAGGAAAGAGGCTAGAAATGAGTTAGATCCCATTTTCTATTATCAGTTGCAATGCAGCTGGTGAGCAGCTGGATATCCATTTGTGGATTTTCTTTCAGGCATAAACTACAGACTTTTGTATATTTCCTAGGTAATACTTTTGTGGTAGGGTAGGACTGCAAGATCTATGCAATCTGTCTTTTAATTTCTTTGAATAAGAGAATTCAAATATTTTGGGAAATTGCTAGTTTCTCAGTCCATGGAAATTTTTCTGTCTCTATTGTCTCTTTCAGTGCTGATTTGCAGCTTTTGTTCTTTCCTTCTCTGCCTTTCTTCTTCCTCTTCTCTCTCCTTAATTTTCTTTCTCTTTTCTCCCTTTGTTTAAAGGTCCTTTGTTACACCAAACTATTACTACCTAACTGCTTCAATAAGGGATTTCCACTTTCCAAAAACCTCTTGTGTCCTATGGGAATGCTGAATAGCAAGAGATCTAATCAGGAAGTTCTTGAATACTAGGAGATAAAGAGTAAAAGCGGGGAAAGGGGGCTTGCTGTCAAGATGAATATGTCATCCTATCCTTTAATCACTTGGAAAAGTTGGACACAATATTTTTTAAAGCTTTAAAATGTATAGCTGACATTGAAAACTAGAAAGAGAAGTCTCCAAGAGCAATATATCAGAGGAAACCCATAATCTTGATAGCAAATGAGAAGTTTCACCACTTATGTCAGTGTCTTATTGGGGGCTGAGTCTTAAACACCTAATCATCATCAGAAACCAAAGCCACAGGCCTCCAGCATTATAAGAACTTGAGACCATCTTACCGTATGAATCTAGGGCTCACAAAAGCATTATCTATGAAAGGGGACCATTAATCCTTGTTGGTCAGAGTATGCCAGGAAATAACCCATTTACACCAGGCCATTGTTGGAAATTGAGTCTTCAGCCATGGTAGAACCCTCAATGAAGGCTGAAAATTCAGGTATAAAGCCCACATTTGAACACTTCCTGCAGGGAAGAAACTATGAGTACAGAAACTGTTATAAAAACTGACCCATGAGAACTATGGAGCAATAGAATTATTACACAACAAAGGGTTTATGAGTTTATGATGAACTCAAACAAATGATAACCAATGAGCTCATAGACAAAAGTTAAAAACCTTTTGATGAAACCCACCACCTTGGTAGACAGCCACAGAAAATGGGACAATACACACTTAGAAGAGCAATTCAAAAGGAATTTTCAAACAAGTGTATTTCAAATGTTGAAAGATACAAAGGAAGGAGTAGAATTCACAAAATAAGAATAACTTATGAATCAGGAACAAGTACATTTGATAAAGAAGAAATAAAAATAGCAGATGTGGAAAATATAGTCATTTCATTATAAAAATCATTAGGTGGATAAACAAAAAGAATAGACTCAACTGAAGAAAAAATTAGTGAATTGGAAAATAAATCTGAGGGAAATCATTCAGGACCCACCACAGAGAAATAAGGAGATGGTATAACAGAGACTGTCTTGCTGTTCACCAAACTAATTTCCTTCTTCTTTTAGGCATGTGTGTGATAGATAGATTAATGGCCCTTTTCAAGATGTCTATGTTCTAATCCTTGGAACCTGTGAATATGGTAGTTTACCTGGGAAAAGGGAATTGGTTGAAAATGAATTTAAAGTTGCTAATTAGTTGACTTTAAAATAGGGTGATTATGTTGGATTATCTTGGTGGGACCAATGTAATCACGAGGGCCCTTAAAAGTGAAAGAGGAAAGTACAAGACAGTCAGAAAAAGAGATGTGACAATGGAAGAAGGTCAGAGTGGTGTGATGTGAGGGCTTGACTTATTTTTCTTTTTATTTTGAAGATAGAGGAAGAGGGGCATAAGCCAAGGAATGTGGGCAGCCTCTAGAAGCTGAAAAAGCAAGCAAAAAGATTTGCTCCTAGAACCTACAGAAGGAATGCAGTCCTGCTGATAACCTAATTTTTGTCTGGTGAGACATGTATGGCAGGTTTCTAACCTATGGAATTGTTAGATAATAAATTGATGTTATTTTAAGCCATTAAGTTTATCATAATTTGTTTTAGCAGCTATAGAAAACTAATACGATATGGCTAGACTGTTTCTCCAAGATTGCCTTGCAGTTAGGTGTGGCCACATGATTGAGTTCTGGCCAATCTAATGTTTTTGGAAGTCATGTATTAATATAAGATATCATCTATGCTTGTTGGTGAAACTTCCCACTCGTGATCTCCAAATGTTTTCCCTCCCTGCTCACTTAAGGCAGACAAATATGATGAACTCAGTAGCTATTATTTGAAGATGGTGGAGACACTGGATATGATAAATTTGAGTGCTTAAGACATTGCTAAAAGAATGATTAGGCATTCCTGTTTTGGACTTCTCATAAGTAAGAAATGAAATTCTATTATGTAAAACCACTGCAAATTTAGGATTTATCTACTACAGGATCTGGGGTTAACTTAATGCAGATAAGAAATACAAGATCTGAAAGATGGCATAATACATTTATTTACATACATAGTAATTTTAGAATGAAAGATTATAGTGTGCTGGATATACATATGTATGTACATATATGTATGTATAAATAGGCACTATTCATAGCAATTAAGGTAAGAATTTTCTACAATTAAAGAAAGATATGAGTTCACAGAAAGGAAAATCTTGAATCCTGAGCAGGATAAAAGAAGTCAATCTCATACCTAGACATATTATATTTAAAATGCAGAATACAAGGATAAAGAGAAAATCTTAAAAATATATTTACTTAGGAACAACCATAAAACTAGTAGTAGATTCTTATAAACAATAATAAATGGAGATGAAAATGGAATAAATCTTCAAAGTGCTGAGGGAAAATAATTGTCAATTCTATTCTTATCTAAATTGTCATTTAAGGCTGAGGCTGAAGTAAAGCTATTTTCAGCCATAGAAAGGTTTAGAACAATTGTCACACATATAAAAGATTTAAAGAACTACCAAAGGATTGTACCTGGGCAACAAATAAAAGAAGAAAGGTACAGGATATAGCAAACAATGGTAAGCAAAAACAATGCTGAAACATTTTTAGTAAGTCTAATTATTAATTGTAAAAAGTAAATAATTATTTTGTTTTTAAAAAGAATGCCATAAAACAACGTGGAGGATATGGCAAGAATAGTCTGAAGGGAAGATGGTCAAATAAAGGTTATTATCTTGTCTTGGAAGAAGATACTGATTGTCTTTAGTTTTTTTTGTTTGTTTGTTTTTAGAAAAATTAAACAATATGCATATTACGAATATAAGGACGAATAAAATAAAATCCATCAAAATAGTAAAGCAAAACAAAAGAAACAGTGGAATCTAAAAATCTAGCACAAAGCAGGAAAGAAAATTAAAAAAATGAAAAACAAAGCATAGTACTGTAAATTGAAATTGGTAGAATGTAGATAAAATGTATCAGCAATTCACAATATAAAATGAACTAAATTTATCTATTAAGAAATAGAAAATTTTACATTGTTAATGTGAACAAAGTCAAGCAATATGCTGTTTAAAAAAGACACAATTAAGGGAAAAACATACTCTTAAGGTTCACAATGAAAGGATGGAAATACATACAATAGGCAAATACTAATTGAAATAAAGGTATTGGAACAATGTTAATATCAGACAGTGTAGAATTTAAGCCCCCAAAATAGTCATGAGGGTATGGATGGACATGTATCATTATACAAAGCAAAATTTAAAAAAGAGAACAATTTTAAACTTGCATACATCTAACAACAATCAAAATATGCAAAGGAAAAATAGTCCGTATTAAAAAGAAAAATGCATTTATAAGTCTTTGGGAAGAGGGGAGTGGAATAGATCTAGGGTTGGGGACAAAAGGGATTTCTACAATATCTGTAACTTGAGAAATATGACAAAATATTATCAATTGTCACACCTGGTGTATGGATATACAAGTATTAATTATTTTTGTACTTTATTTTTAAAACTTCTTTAAAAGAAAGAAAAAAAACAAATGTAGAAACAACAGGGTTTGTAAACAGTAGAATTGAGAGAAAACCACAAAGCACTTACCTAAGGAGTTGGCTGATGGTGCTAAAACACACACATACAGAAAAACATGAGGTGAATCATTAGAATTTGGATCCCTAATCTTTCAGCTTCAATCATTGTCACCTCTTTCTCAGGAGTTGAAGCCCAGGCCCAGGGAGACATCACTGACCTGGTGATGAGTACTGAAGGCCACTCTCACCAGCTATCACATATCCTTTCAATCTCTAAAAAGTGTTCAATTTTTAGTAGACAGATACTATTCCTATTGTCCTTGTTCCTCCCTCCCTTCTTTCCTCTTTCCCCTTTATCTTTATTATTTCCCCTTTGTGCCACTCATTATTTCCTCTTTTTTTTTTCTTTTCTCCCAGCCACTTTGGAAACTTGTTTGTTACTGACAAATCATTTTAAACCAGCACTAGGAGACTTTATCTATTGTTTAGTGTTCATATGAACTGATAGGATTTCTCTTTCCTCCAAAGCATTTACAATCTAGGGAAATGTTACTAATGGGAAGCTAATTTTTTTTTTGAGAAACAAGAAAATACTTACTATAATCTCTTCTGGATCCCTCTGGAAACACAGAAAAAACAAAGAATAATAAGTCTGGATTTTCTATTTCTTTATCCCCCTGCCCCCCGGATTTTCTATTTCTATAGTTTTGGTATCACTACAGAAAATTACCCAGTCAACATTCTCAAATATCTAAGCAGGCAAGAAACTGGAGGCAAAATCTCCTCATGGCTTAATTTATGAGTTAAATGACATAAAAAAGCAGGCTAAAATTAACTAAGGTAAATATGGGTGGTAAGAAGAAATAATAAACTGTGCATGGAAACATTCAAACAGAAGAATATATTAGTTATAAATAAGTTGAGGCCAAACAAGAGAGGAAATGATAAAATATTTATTTAGCTGATTGAGAATTAAAAGTCAATGAAAATGTGGCAAATTGTAATGAATACATATGCATATACTTATTGTGATTGGATGTGCATTCTATGATCTAACACTTATTTCTTAGGGATGTCATGGAAACAGTTTTTCTAAAAGATCTGGAGAGAGACAAAGCAGATTTATCACTGTTGTTTTCATAAAAGTGCAGAGTACAAAAGTAAACATTAGCATTGATACTCTAGTCAATCTAAATTATGTTGCATGGCAGTATCATTTGATATTTCATGAAAGTGTAGTTAAAGGTCCACCCGGAAATATAAAGACAACGTGTATTTTTTTCCTCAGCATCTTTTCTGAAAACGAGTGCTTTCCTTCCATGTTTGGTTGTCATTGTGATGGGAATTAAGTTCAAAACACGTAAAACACTCTCTGTTTTACAATAATGTTACTTATTTCCTGTGGTTCCATGGGGATTTTAAAAATAAAAAGTACCACTGAAATGCTGAGCACTTTCATGTGCTTCACTTGAAATTTGTCATAGAAACTTTCATGTACTACACTTACATTTGCTATAAAAATTAATATTAAGAATGAATTTAATTTCAAAATTTTTGAATTATCATGGCAACTTTATTTTTTTATTTTTTTTTCATAAAAGCCTTTATTGGAGTGCATGATTCTAATCCATTTTGCATTCTCCCAATTGTCATTTTTACTATTATATCTCACTATATATACCTGCAGTCTGCAGCATTCCAGCAAAAGTGGCCCTTCTAAAGCTAGTGAAAAAGAAGGGGTCATACTGTTTGTTCTTAAAGCAACTTCCAAGTATTTTTACTATAAAACAAGTGAGGGAGAAAAGCTTCCAAATTGAACGAGTACACAGCTTCCTGAAAGCACGTTGAAAACTCTGCAGAATAAGTTTTGATTAGGCTGCATGACTGTGCCAGGCTCCAAACAAGTGGTTATTCTTTTTTTTTTTTAAGAGGTTTTTATTTTATTTTATTTTATTTTATTTTTTATTGTTTGTTGTTTATAGGGGTACAGATGTTTAGGTTACGTATGTTGCCCTTGCCCCCCCTTCTCCCCAAGTCTTAATATATATATGATATGTTTAAATTCAACTAAGCATTGAGTACTAAATTTCACGTATCTAAACTAACATAATGACCTTTCCTAATATTTTCCTGCCAGAAGATTTCTATATTCTCAAGTTGACCAGCAAATTTATATTTCTATGTCCAGAAATGATAGAGGGAAGAGGTAGAGCTTGGGAACTTAGAAACATAGGATGACTGAGATTTATAGGGCCACCTTAGAGGGGTCTGGAAAGTCAGAGAAATAAACGGTCATTTGCCTTTATGAATTTTAAATTATGCCTTATTCAAACAACAATAAAATGTTTACTGATTCAAGTTTTTCCCTAAAAATGCAAGAGGATCCCAGAATAGAAAGACACTAAGATCGTAGGCTATACACGAAGACTCATAACCAGGACATTAAAAATTAAGATGTTACTAAGTTGCATAGGCTATACACTAAAGACTCATAACCAGGACGTTAAAAATTAAGATGTTACTAAGTTGTATAAGAATAAACTCTCTAACTACCTGACATTTGGAGCCAGACAATTCTAAGTTCATATCCAGGTTGAGTCACTTGCAAGCCTTGTGGCCTTGGGCAAGTCATTAACATTTTTCATGCAAAGTTTCTGTCTGTAATTTACGGATAACAATGTACAGTAAACTACTTTATTCCTTTAAGAATTACTTAGTAAGGATCTCCCTAACTGTGGTGAGGAGAATAGACTATGAGAGGGCAAGAAGAGTAGCAAGGAAACCAGTTAGGAGGTGAGAGGTGTTGGTTCTTGGGCTAAGATTGTCATGGTGGTAAAAACAGGTCTGATTTGGAATATAATTTGAAAGTGTGAGTGATGGGATTTGCTGGTGGATTAGATGAAGACCGTGAGAGAAAGGAGATAAAGATGACTTCAAGGTAGAAGGTCCACGCAGTTAGGTGCATACCGGTGCCAGTACCTATGTGTACAAAGGATTAAGACTTGGGTTTTAGACCTGTAGAGAGTGAGATGCCTTTCGTATATCTTTAGGACCACTTTGTTATGACTGCAAAGGTTGTTTGCTGCACAAAATGTTACAGGAACTGAAATCTCCCACAGTATCCTTGTGGGGCTGCATCCACCTGGAGGAAGGAGTACCTTTCCCTAATATGCAGCAAAGCAACCTGTAGGCTAGTGGAGGTCTTAGACACCCAGGGAAGGATTTTTAGGTGTTTCATTTTTGTGTGGCTGACAGGGTTGTTTGTAGATATAAAATAAAATAAAATGAAAAATGTCCACCAGCGTGACTAGCATATAACAGATGCTGAGCACGTTAATTTTCTTTCCTTCCTATTGCGTGTAGTTTTATTTTGCTTCTCTATGTACCCTTAAATTCCTAACATTGAGGTAGGTTATTGCATTGGTTAAATGTGGTGTTCTGATTAACCGTTACTAAGGAGGTTTGTTTCCCATGAAACAGGAGATGTAAATGACAACAGCAGACAATAGCAGCAATTCTTTGTGCCCTTGGAATTTTATCGCACAAGTCGTAACTTAATATGACGAATTTTCGGGGATTTATTCCTTGATTTCTTAACATTTATATTAAGAAGAGCACATTGAGTAGTTAGCATTTGTGATATCTGGCATGGTGAGTTTCTTTTATACACGTTAGTTTTTTCAGCTTTATGGAGGTAAAATTGATATAAAATGTGTATGTATACAAGATGTACAATGTGATGTTCTGATAATACATATATATTGTGAAATGATCACCACAATCAAGTTAATTAACATATCCACCATCTCATATAGTTACGTTTATTTTTCTGTGATGAGAATACTTAAGATCTACCCTCTTAGTAAATTTCAGGTGTGTGATACATTATAGTCACCATGCTGTACGTTGGGTGTCCAGAAATTATTCATTTTATAACTGTAAGTTTTACCCTTTAGCCAATATTTGCCATTTCCCTCACCCACTCTGGTAATCACACTTCTACTCTGTTTTTTCTGAATTTGACTTTTTTAGGTTCCATATATACATGACATCATGCAGTATTTGTGATCCTTTCTGTTCCTGTTAATTTCACTTAGCATAAGGTTTTCCAGGTTCAGCCATGTTGACACAAATGGCAGGATTTCTTTCTTTTCCTAAGGCTGAATAATATTCCATTATGTGTGTATATATATGTGCATATGTGTACATATATGTGTGTGTGTGTATATACGCTACTTTTTTTTAAATCCATCATCCAATAACGGACATTTAGCTTGTTTCCATATGTTGGTTATTGTGAATAATACTGCAATGAACATAGGAATGCCAATATTTCTTCCAGATAATGATTTTCATTTCCTTTGAATATATATCCAGAAGTGGCATTGCTGAATCATATGGTAGTTCTATTTTTAGTTTATTGGAGGAAACACAATACTGTTTTCCATAATGGCTGTACCAAATTTACATTTCCAGCAACAGCACACAGGGGTTCCCTTTTCTCCATATCCTTGCCAACACTTGTTATCTTTTGGCTTTTTGAATATGTCCTAACTGGTGTGAAGTGATATTGCATTGTGGTTTAGATTTTCATTTCCCTAATTATTAGTGACGTTGAGTACCATTTTATTTACAAGTTGGCCATTCATATATCTTCTTTGGGAAAATGTCTATTTAGGTCCTTAGCTCATTTTTCAATAAGGTTGTTTTCTTGCTATTGAGTTGTATGTGTTCCTTGTATATTTTGTGTATTGCTATGGTTTGAATGTCCCTCCAAAACTCATGTTGAAACTTATTCCCAAATGTGATAGTACTGAGAGTTGGGGCCTTCAAGAGGTGATTGTATAATAAGGATTCTGCCCATATGAATTAATTAATCCATAACAGATTAATGGGTTAATGCATTAATGGATTATCACGGGAGAGGGACTGGTGGCTTTATAAGAGGAGGAAGGGAGCCCTGATCATAGCAAGTTAGCATGCCTAGCCCCCTCATCACATGATGCCTTGCACCACTTCGGGAACCTGCACAGAGTCCCCACCAGCAAGAAGGTTCTCACTAGATGTGCTCCCTCAAATTTGGACTTCTCATCTTCTGTCACTGTAAGAAATAAATTTCTTTTCTTTATAAATTACCCAGTTTCAGGTATTCTGTTATAAGCAACAAAAAGTGAACTCAGACAAATATTAATCACTTATTGGATATATGGTTTGCAAATATTTTCTCCCATTCTGTGGGTTGGATTTTTATTTTGTTGATTGTTTCTTTTGCTGTGCAGAAACCTTTTTGTTTGATGAGGTCCCACTTTTTTATTTTTGCTCTCATTGCTGTGTTTTTGGTGTCTTATGCAAAAAACAATTGCAAAGAACAACATCATGGAGTTTTTCCCCCTGTTTTCTTATGAGAGATTTACAGTTAAAGTCTTATATTTAAGTTTTTAATTCATCTCGAGTTTATTTTTGTGTATGGTGTATAAGGACTAATTTCTTTTTTATTTTTGTATATGGATATCCAGTTTTCCCAGCCCCATTTATTGAAGATACTGTTCTTTCCCTATTTGTATTATTGTTACTTTTGTTAAACATTAGCTGATTGTGTATGTGTGGATTTATTTCTGGAATTTCTATTTTGTTCCATTGGTACTGTTTTGATTGCTATGGCTTTGTTGTATATTTTGAAGTGAGGTA
Organism: Indri indri; assembly: GCA_004363605.1. NCBI lineage: Eukaryota > Metazoa > Chordata > Mammalia > Primates > Indriidae > Indri > Indri indri. The sequence goes on along the minus strand of RJWJ010025050.1, from coordinate 2,928 downwards.
GTGTGATGTCTCCAGCTTTGTTCTTCTTGCTCAAGATTGTCTTGGCTGTTTGAGGTCTTTTGTGATTCCATATTAATTTCTGGATTTGTTTTTCTATTTCAATGAAAAATGCCATCAGAATTTTGATAGGGATTTCATTGAAACTTTAGATCACTTTGTTTATTATGGATATTTTCAGAATGATAATTCCTCCAATCATTGAACACAGGATATCTTTCTTGCCATTTGTTTGTGGCAGCTTCAATATCTTTCATCAATGTTTTATTGTTTTCAGTGAGCATATTTTTCACCTCCTTGGTTAAATTTATTCATAAGTATATTTTTTGTAGCCATTGTAAATGGAATTGTTTTCTTAATTTTGTTTTGGATAGTTCACTGTTAGTGTATAGAAATTCTCCTCATTCTTGTGTGTTGATTTCATACCCTGCAACTTTACTGAATTTGTTTATTTATTCTAACAGTTTTTTTTGTTGAAGTCTTTAGAGTTTTCTCTAACAATAAAATATAGCATGGCTGGATACTTTTTAGATAGCCTTTATATATAAGATCATATCATCTCCAAAAAGTTAATTTAACTTCTTTCTGATTTGGAAGACATTTATTTCTTTCTTCTGCCTAATTGCTCTGGCTAGGACTTCCAGTAGTATGTTGAATAGAAGTGGTTAGAGTGGGCATACTTGCCTCGTTCCTTATCATAAACGAAAAGCTTTCATTTTTCACTGTTGAATAGGGTGTTAGTTTTAGGCTTGTTGTATATGGTCTTCATTATGTTGAGGTTCTTTCTCTCTTTACCTAATTGTTGAGATTTTTCATTATGAAACACTGTTGAATTTTGCAAATAGTTTTTCTGTATTGATCAAGATGATAATAATTTTTCCCTTCATTTTCTATCACATTTGTTGATTTGTATAGCTCGAACCATTTTTGCATCCCAGGGATTATGGTGTATGATCATCTTAATGAGTTGTTGAACTCAGTTTGGTAGTATTTAGTTGAAGATTTTTGCATCTATGTTTATCAGGGATATTAGACTGTAATTTTCTTTCCATGTAGACTGGCTTTGGTATCAGGCTAATCCTGGCTTGGTAAAATGAGTTTGAAAGTGTCCATCTTCTTAAATTATTTGAAGAGTTTGAGAAGAATTGGTATTAATTCTTCATTAATTGTTGGTAGAATTTACTTGTGAAGCCATGTGGTTGTGGACTTTTCTTTGGTGGGAGATTTTTTTATTAATCATTTAATCTCTTTACTAGTTATAAGTCTGTCCAAATTTTATGTGTCTTCATTATTCAATCCTAGAAGGTTGTATGCATCTAGGAATTTACCAAAAATTTTTTCTAGGCTATCTAATTTGTTGGTATATAATTGTTCATTGTTGTCTGTTACGATCTTTTGTATTTATGTGGTATCAGCCATAAAGTCTTTTCTGTCATTTCTGATTCTATTTATATCTTTCTTTTTTTAAAGTCTAGCTGAAGGTTTGTCTATTTTCTTTATCTTTAAAAAAATTCAGTGTAATCGATTGCCTCTATTGTTTTTCCAGTCTCTATTTCATGTATTTCTTCTCTGACCTTTGTTATTTCCTTCCATCCACTAACACTGGGCTAGGTTTGTTCTTCTTTTTCTAGTTTCTTGAGATATAACATTGGGATGTTAATTAATTAAGATCTTTCTTTTTCCTTCATGCACATTGTTTTGCTATAAACTTCCCTCTTAGAACTTCTTTACCAACATCCTATAAGTTTTGTTATGTTATGTTTTCATTTTCATTGGTTCAAGATACTTTCTAATATCCCTTTTGGTTTCTTCTTTGATCCTTTGTTGTTCAGGAGGGTGTTGTTTACTTTTCACAAATTTGTGAATTTTCCAGTTTTCCTCCTGTTACTGATTGTTAGTTTAATAACATCATAGTCAGAAAAGATACTTCATATGATTTCAATCTTCCTAATTTTGTTGAGACTTGTTTTGTGGTCTATCATATGATCTATCCTCAGAACATTCTAGATGCACTTGAGAAGAATGTGCATTCTTCAGCTGTTGTATGGAATGTTCTGCTGCTGTATGTTTATTAGGTCCATTTGGTCTAAAATTAAGTTGAAACCTAATGTTTCTTTTCTTATTAATTTTCTGTGTGTATGATTTATTTATTATTGAAAACAGGTATGGAAGTCCCTGTTATTATTATTGTATTGCTACCCTTTTCCCTCTTTAATTCTGATAATATTTGCTTTATATATTTATGTACTGTCATATTGGCTTCATATATAATTATTATATTATCTTGATGAATTGACACTTTGTCATTATGTAATGGCCTTTCTGTCTCTCAGTACAGTTTTTGATTTAATGTCTATTTTGTATAATATAAGGATAGCCACTCTTAATCTCTTTTGTTTTCCATTTGCATGGAATGTCTCTTTCCACCCCTTCACTTTCAGTCTATACATGTCCTTAAAGCTGAAGTGAATCCCTTGAAGGCAGCATATACCTGAGTATTATTTTTTTCTATCCATTAGCCACTCTATGTCTTTTTTTTAATATCAGCATATTACAGGGTACAAATGTTTACATTACCTATATTGTCTTTGCCCCACCTGAGTCAGAGCTTCAAGGGTGTCCATCCCCCAGAGGTGCACAGTGCACCCATTAGGTGTGAATATACCCATCTGCTCCTGCCCCTACCACCTGCCAGACACCTGATGAATACTACTGTATGTGCACATAAGTGTTGATCAATTAATACCAATTTGATGGTGAGTACATGTGGTGCTTGTTTTTCCATTCTTGTGATACTGCACTTAGCAGAATGGGCTCGAGCTCTATCTAGGATAACATAAGAGGTACTAGATCACCATTGTTTTTTTGTGGTTGAGTTCTACTCCAAGATATACATATACAGCATTTTATTTTTTTTTTTATTTTTTTTTT
>RJWJ010025049.1:0-24281 GCA_004363605.1 Indri indri | reverse complement strand
ATTCTTGAGAGCTTGTTATGTTCCAGGCACAGAATATGTACTTACACATGTTAACTCCTTTAATCCTCACATGAGCCCTATGATGTAGGTACCACTATTCCTTATTATAGATAAGGAAACTGAGGCACAGGTGAGAAAAGTAACTTGATCAGGGTTGTGCAGCTAGTAAGTGGTAGAACCTGGATTTGAACCCAGGTAGTCTGGCTCAAAAGTCAGCATCTTAACCATTATGCTAGTAGCCTAAATTATGGCCACTTGTCCTCTGGTTTATATGTGCCACAAAGACGTCCCATGCTCTGATCAGAGACCATCCCTCTCTGGATGAATTCAAAAATGAAAAAATGATAAGACAGAAGTATGAGCAGGCTATTGGGAAGTGCGGTGGTGAATTTCAGAACAGCTACAAAGAATTGCAAGTTGTCGCCTGTAGGTCGTACCAATTGGTTATGGGAAGAGGGCAACAGGAAAGTGCTGGGGTGGGGGTGGGGGGTTGTTTTACTTGCAGCACTCTGATATTTTAAAAAACTATTTGCATGTGTCTTAGTCTGCCCAGGCTGCTATACCAAAATACCGCAGACAATAGACATTTATTTCTCTCAGTTCTGGAGGCTGGCAAGTCCAAGAGGCAGGTGCTGGCAGATTCTGGCGAGGGCCAGCTTCTTGCGGCTGGCGGGAGGGGCGAAGGCTCTCTCGGGAGACTCTTTCACAAGAGCACTAAATCCAATCATGAGGGCTCCATCCTCAGCACCTAATCACCTCCCAAAGGCCCCACCTCCTAACACCAGCACCTTGGGGGGTAGGATTTCAACAAACGCATTTCGAGGGACACAAACATTCAGACCATAAGAGCATGCATTATTTTAGCTAAAATGTAAATCAAATCGAGACAAGGAGATTCATTCCCACAGTCCCCCAGTCCCCCTCCCCAGAGGCCACCCTGCAGCTTCCCGGCGTGCAGAACTTTCCAGACTCGCCTGTGCTCTCTGACATGGGCGCTGCACACCACACACGGTCCCGCTCTTGCCTCTTTCCCCCAGCAGTCTGCCTTGGAGACGGCTCCCTTCAGGGTGCAGGGCCTCTCCCTAGTTTCCGTCGCATGGCCGTGGCTTGTCATCAAGCAGGGTCTCCTGGCTGCAGGGGGCCCTGGGGCAGCTCTTCCCCGTGTGCCATGAGGACCTGCATGGAGCCAGCCACAGAGACGCTGGAGCAGAGCCACTGGGCCTGGCAGCCCCTCCTCGCAGCCAGAGCTCAGAGCCCGGGTGCCCAGCCTGGAGGGAGACGCCCCTGCCCCAGCCACTGTCCACTGACTCTCACTGTCCACGCAGGCCCAGTAGGGGAGCTGGAAGGCAGGCTCGGCAAGCCCGGTGGCCCTGGGTGAGGACCTGCTAGCTGACCACCAGTGTCCCCCTTCTTGTTTGATGGGTCGTCTGGCAGCCCTGGGCCCCTGTGCTCCGGTTTCTATATGCCACAGAGATGCCCCGTGCTGCGATCAGAGACATCCTCTCTGGACGGACGGTGCTTTGGGCTATCGGGTCAGCCCCGCTGCCACCCCTCCCGGGAAGCCTGTCAGGAGCAGGCAAGCCCCACCCTGTCCTCCACCCTGACACTGCTCATCCCTCCGAGCCAGTAGCTCAGGGTGGGGGCGGCTGAGTCTGGGTGAGGTCCCAGGGTGCCCACTCAGAATCCAGAAGGAGCAGTGCTGGGGTGGAGTGAGCTACTGAGTTTCCTTGCTATTTAAAGAAAAACACAAGTCAATATTTTTAGGTGCCAGCTAAGAAGTTGCTTCCTTTGCAGAGGGTCTGTTGTGTGGCTTGGTGGTGGCCGACCCAGTCTGCAGTTAGGACAGGGAGAGGTAGAGGAGGAGGGGAGAGAGCAGGGGGGCCTCCGTCTCCCTGGCTAGTTCAGGACAGATACTGACATCTGGTTTTAAGTGAGGGGTCTGTTATTTTCCACACTCAACTGGTGGGTTTGCCTGGAGCTCCAGAGGAACTTTCAGGAAATTGGTGGCAATTTGAACCCGGGCTCCTTCTGGCCTCTGGATTTCATTCCGATACCGGACCACCCAGGCGGCTGGCACTTACCGAGAGCAGGCTGAACTCCGGAAGCTGCATCTGGGATGCCTAAAGCCAGGGCCGGCTCCAGGACCGTCAGCCTGTGTTCCTCAAGTCCAGGCCTCAGAGGCCCTCTGTGCCCAGCAGGGATGAATGCAAGAAGGTGCACAAGGTGATTCTGCAGCTCGATGGGGTCACGTGTGGCTCCTGGGGCAGCCGGGGAGGACACAGAGCTACAGCAAAGGCCCGAGAGAAGCTCTGTGCCCCCCGCCTCCCCAGCAGGATGGCTCTGGGGCTCTAGCTGGGGGGTGGGGTGTGCCTCTTGGCAAGGCCTGGGCACATGGGCAATGCAAGTGCAGAGAAAGCCCACTGAGCAGGCCCCTGGCCCGGGTGGAGCTTCTGGGTGTGCATCTTTGCTGGCAAATCTGCCTCCATAAGCTGCAATTCCTACAGGGAGAGAGCGCTGAGCTTTCAAAGAGCTTCCAGGTCATTAAGTGGGAGCAGATTCTCTTGGCCCCTGAGAAAGCCTCAGGAGTTACATCCGTCAGAGCCGCGAGAACCCAGAGGGCAGCAGCTCCAACTTGCTTGGGGAGATGAGACTGAGGCCCAGAGAGGGGAAGCAGCTGGCCCTGTGTCACACAGCAGGGCTTTCTTCATGTCTGTGCCCAGCGGAAGCATCCCTTCTGCCAGGATGGAATCTCATCCTGCGCTGCTCCCCAAGGGGGCTGGCTGCCCCCGCCAGGTGCTCCCGCAGCGCCCGCAGCGCGGCCCTCGCCCCGTGGTGTTGCCATCACCTGGCGCTGTCTCCCCACCAGACCGGGAGCCCTAGGGTAGGGTTGTCCTCTGTCCTGCTGCCCACACATCCCAGCATCAAGTGCAGTGCCTGGCGCACAGTAGGTGGGCAAGAGATACTTGCGGACTGATGTGAAATCAGTCTGTGGCGTCTACTGAACTAAATTGTGGCCACCGACTTGACGGGGATCCTTCCTGACTCTCTGACGCCCCCTGCAACAGAACTGCCCCTCTCTGCCGAGAGCCCTGCTGCTGCTGTCCCAAGGCCTCTCGTGACATCTGCAACTCCTAGAACACTCCTTGTCTGTCATTTCCTGAGTGCAGGGCCCTGTCTTGGTCATCCTTATATAGGACAAAGCTCTGGCACAGGAGGACCCTGCGCTGGGCGGAGGACCGGAGCTGGCGTGCACGTGTGTAGACACGTCGCCCTGCCACCGCAAGGTGCCTCGGGTCTCTCTCGCTTAGACCCTGGGGGCCGTGATGAAGCCCCACCTTTGTGCCTCCTTTCTGGAAAGCAGGGTTTATTATTCCAGTTCCCAACGGAGGACGCCAGAGCTCACAGTGGTGACATTGCCCTGTGTCCCTCACTGCTAAGCAGCAGGGGCAGGATTCGAACTCAGACCTTTCTGACTCAGAGTCCAACTGTTACCCTTACAAGGTGCTGTCTCCTCCCAGGTGTCCTCAACAGGCCAAGGACAACAGGGACCCCATGTCCTTGCTCCTTCCATCCTACAGAGAGGGCGGAAAGTGCACCGCAGGCCAAGTCGAGCATCCTTTGCGTGTTTTGGCCAGGCCTCGCTCTGAAAGGAAATCGCTCTTGGCAGGAGCCCTATGCGAGCCGGGGCCGGGGTGTGTGGGCAGAGCTCGGAGCAGAGCGTGGGGCTGGCAGCCGCTGGGCGCGGGGACCTTGCAGCCTTCGCTGCCGCTGATAGAAAACACATGAAGAGGCGACGCCCACAGGCAGCACAACACACTTGGTCCGACTCAGACCTGACCAACCATCACTGATTCAGTTGTTGACTCAGTCAACAGGCACTCGCTGAGCATCGACCGTGACCCTGCAGCAAGGCCATCGAGACGAGTAGTTGGCCCTTGCCCCACCGCGGTGGGGAGGTTTGTCCACAGACCAGTTCCAGCGATGCGGGAAGGAGGACCCCGCCTGCCTTGTTCAGAGCTGGTACCCACCGTTCACCACGTGCGTGGCCCTCAGTAGTTACCTGTTGAATGAATGAATGAACCACTCCGTGGCGAGCTGGTGTGACACCTCCCCAGTTAGAAACCCTTGCTGATTCCCCAGTGCCCAGGAAGCAAGTCTCAAACTTTCCCCCAAACCGCCCTAACCCACCTCAAGCGGGAATAGCTTTGAAGTCGTGTGTTTCATATTTGAAAGGGACGGAATTTTGCGCTCTGCTCCGGGCTTGTTTTATCATAAAAATAATATTTTCCTTCAACTCTTGGGGTACGGTCTGTGGCTTCGGGTCCCCCCAACTCTATGGCGGGATCCGGTCTGAGAAGCTGGGGCTCACCCGGGATAACATCTGAGCTTCTAGGCTGACCTTCAAGGCCTTAGGGTCTGGCCTCGGGGGTCAGGCCCACCATGGGCCTTCTCTCACTTTCTCCAGGGGAAGTGGGGCGGGGGGGTGCGGCTGCAGCTGGACTCAGGCTCACAGTCAGCCTCTGTGTCACCTGGAGTCTGGCTCAGGGGGCTTCCCGCCTCAGGTGACCAACGTCTCGGTGTCTACAGCAGCCCTCGGCCGGTCGGTTGGCATCCAAGCCAGCTTGGAATGTCACTTGCCTCCAAGAGACAACCTCCCTCTTCCCTGGCCCTCTACACCGCATTTTAGGATTTTGTGAAAATCCTCCACGGCAGCACATGAAGTCATAATATTTATAAGGAATCAAACCGTGGCTAAGCACAGACAGGCTGTGGTGGCCCTGGAATTTTTGAGGCACTAGGAGTAATTTTAGCAGTTTGCTGCGGGGGAGCTAAGGAAAGCGCCGCGGCCCATGTTGATTTTCGAGAGCAGGAAGAGGCTTCTTCCCCTCCCCTCCCTCTCTCCTGAGCTTGGTCTCCAGCGCTGGTGGGCGGCGGAGCAGACTGCCTGCAAGACTCTGGGTGTAAACACACCCTTCGGCTGGGTGTTCTTGGGGGGTGACTTGCTTCTGAAATAACCGTATGATTAGAAAAACTTTTGGGTGGATGTTCCCTTCTCTGGAACATGGAATAACAACTGCTAAAGTTGTTATTTCTACTAAACTGCCCTTCTACGGACCAGGAGACATGCAGTGAAAAGTCCCAAGATCCCTCACGAGCTCTCACACCCAGCCTGTGGGGTGGCTCTGTGCGGTTCTGCGCCAAATCTTCCCTTTCTGGGAGTGTCCCACGGGTGGAGCCGCACCCCCGGGATGGACGGCCAGCCCCCAGCCCCCTGCAGTCACTGACTGAGAGAGGGGCCCTGCCAGGACCCCCACGGGGAGGGGCTTCGGGGCAGACTCTGATTAGAAGGGGGCGTGTGGCACTTGCCTGGGAGCTGCCGTGGCACAGCCCCTGACGGAGAGAAGCTCTCAACTGTTCATAGCCAGGAGTTGGCAGGGGGTTGGGAGGCTGCTGGAGGTGGGGGAGCGAGAGGGCGCTTCCTAGTGCTGCCACCACAGCGACCCACACTGGACCCAACGGAGGCATGTCCGGGACAGAGCCACGGGGCCCGATGCCCTCTCTTCCTCTGGCATCTGGGGCCATCAAGATGCTGTGAGCTGCTCGCAGCCATTTTCCCTTACAGGAAAAGCCAAACGGAGGAGGCAAGAATGCGGCCAGTACACACAGCAAAGTTGCCAAAGAAAACACAGGAACTCAGGTAAATCTGAATTTCAAATAAACAGCAGATACTTTTTTTAGTATAAGTATGTCCCAAATGTTGCATGGAACATACTTATACTAAAATTTTATTTGTTCTTTATCTGAAATTCAGGTTTAACTGGGCACCCTGAGGATTTATTTGCTACATCTGGCAACCCTAGTGCACAGGGAGCTGGACTCAAAGTTTCCTGGCTCCGCTGCTGACTTCCCTGGATCCAGTCATGCTGAAGCTGTTTCCACTCCGGGACCTTCCAAGGACAGGAGCCAGGGCATTTCCTTTCTTCCTTTTTTTTTTCTTTGCTCTTTTTTTAAATCTAGTTTGAGTTGGGTTTCTGTCCCTTGCAACCAAAGGAGTCCTGGTGAAAATAGCAAGTGATGCCCAAATTCGGGAACAAAGTATTATAATACGCGGCATGAAAATCCAGTGGCCTGGAGACCCAAAGTTTAGGACCAGGGCTCCAGAACTCTCGAAGGGGGTTTCTGGGCCTGGTGTCATGGCCTCCAGCCCCGGCAGCCTCTTCTTGCTTGTCTCCCATGGTGGGCGCACCCCGCTGCCGCCTGCACCGCATGTGACCTGCACTGACCCTGAGCAAGAGCTTTCTGGGCCTCTGCCCGTGCCTGGGATACATCACATCTTCTAACTCTCCTTCCTTTCTTTGCTACACCTTTGGTTATTGTTGCAGCTGAAATCATCATCACACCGGGGTTTGTTTTCCATTATGAAGTAATTCACCTTGACCAGGACATTTTAAACCTCACACTTCCATCATTTAGAAAACGATAAAAAAAAAAAAAAGGGTTTTGCATTATAAATACACTTATTGCCGCATCATCTCCGCAGTTAAGTGTTACCACTCACCTAGACGTTCAGCAACAGAGCACTGGCCAGACCGGCCAGACCGCTTTCCTTCCGTGGGACGTCACGCACGTGCTGAAGCCGTAGGCGCCGGGACCGGGAGGCGGCATGGAGAATGCTCAGGATAGGACATAAACAAAACAGAGCAGGATGCGAGGCTGTGTGTCGACAAAGATTGCTAAGATGTCAAACTCCCGGGGCGGGGGGCGGGGGGGGGGCGGTGAGGAATCGCTGGAACAACCCACGGGCGGAGCGGCAGGCACAGCGGATGGTTTCCCGTCATTTCGAGTCCTTTATGGCGCTTTTTATGCATAAATAGAAACCCAAAAGGGAGAAAACTCGCCTCTTACAATCCGCCTTCCCTCTTGGGCAGAGGTGAGGAGGGGACGAAGCTTAGCTGTGTGGCACCCAGAGTTAAATCCGTGAAGAGAACAGATGAAGGGGAAGACACAACAGCCCAAGCAATGGAAACGGGCGGCGCCCTCCGGACCTGCTCCCGGGATCGGTAGACACTGCTCCAGTCTCCCAGATTTGGTAGCAGCCGGCAGGTCTTGGTGACAACTCCTGTCCCAGCTTAAGGCTGCTCTCTGCGGTGGCTCAGTAGAAACGAGCTTCCCAGAAGAGGAAGCGAGTCGGGCAAAGCAGATCCCCAGACTTGGTCGGAGCCCTGCCTGGGCCCGGCAGAGGCTGGGACACGGCAGATGGCCTGGTGATGGGTCAGCCACTGGTCAAGAGCCCTTGATCTGCCCAGCACTTTCTGTCCCTGGAGCAGCTGCTCCTGATGTGACCTGGTGGTTAAGGGAGTGGACTCCAGGGTTGGGCTGACTCTAGTGGCGTTGCCACTTGGTAGCTGAGACCCTTGGGCAAGTTAGGCCACCTCTTGATGCCTTGGTTTCTCCTCTGCAGATGGAGGGTCTCTCACCTGAGCTGCAAGGGTAGCTGCTGTGGGGCTGGTGGCCTCTTACCTTACTGTGCCAGCACCCTTCAAACTGAGGGTGGGTCCAGTGGGAGGTCAGTAGTGGCCTTCGAGAGAGTTCTTCTAGTAGGACAGTGGGGTGGAAGTAGCCAGGAGCCACAGAGGGGTCCACCAGTGCGGAGCACATGGAGACATCCCTGCAAAACAGTCTCTGAGTGGAAATGGTGAGAACTGGCAGAGGCAGCAAAAGGGAAGGAAGGTTCTCTTGAAGATGGTGGGTGAACCCCAAATAAGGGAGAAATGCAGGATTCGAGGACAAAGAGCATAAGCCCAGTGAGGACAGGGTCTTTGGTCCCTCGGTAGCCCCTGGGCCTGGAACGGGGCCCGGCCCTGAGCCAGCAGTTGTGAGGGCCATGTGGGCAGCCTGCCCGTCCCCGTGTGCGGGGCCAGCACATGGTGCAGCCGCGGCCCTGCCAAGAGAAGGACGTGGAGAGGGCGGGCACACTCCAGGCAGGAAGACAAGGGGGACGCAGAGTCATGCCTCCATCCTGCTGGCGGTGGGGGGTCTCCAGTTTGGGCCTCAGGAGAAGCGGGAGGCAGCTGCAGGAGCCCCTGGGAGGCAGAAGTGGGCAGAGAACCGGCGGGGAAGGAACAGGTGAGGACCCTGCACAAGAGCAAGATGAAAACAACGTGCCTAGAAAAACCCAGAGCTGGGAGCCAGGTGACCGAAGCTAATGGCGAGTCAGTGTCTGTAAGGTCAAAGTCAATAGTCCCCAAAACCAAAAATGAGGCAGGGAGTTAGACATCACATTAAAAACCGCTAAGGACTCCAGCCTCTCAATGTTTTTCATACATTTCCAGCCTTCTGGGAAATGATATTTATGGTGTGACAAAATGTTCTTTTGAAGTTCAGCAATTCCTTCAGTTTTAAGTAAAATTGTTAATGCACTATTAAAATTAAAAGTAACATCAAGAGAAGGATCTCGTTTTTATAAAATATTTTAAATCTCTTCTATTTATATCTGGGTCTTGAAATGCTACCGTTGTTAATTTCTAGGGGGTTAGACTACAGTGGGTTTTCTTTTTAACATTCATTTGTGTACTTTTCTGTACTATTTGTATTCATTTGTAGCAAGTATGAATGATTTTTGCAAAAATATTTGTGATTTTGTTTTTCTTTCAAAAAGCAATATAAGGCAGGGTGTGGTGGCTCACGCCTGTAATCCCAGCACTCTGGGAGACTGAGGTGGGAGGATGGCTTGAGCTCAGGAGTTCAAGACCAGCCTGAGCAAGAGCGAGACCCCATTTCTATCAAAAATAGAAGAAATTAGCTGGGCGTGGTGGTGTGCACCTGCAGTCCCAGCTACTCGGGAGGCTGAGGCAGGAGGATCACTTAAGCCCAGGAGCTGGAGGCTGCAGTGAGCTACAATGATGCCACTGCACTCCAGCCTGGGTGACAGACCTAGACTCTGTCTAAATAAATAAATAAACAATATAAAAGACCTTACAGTCATCATGCTGAGTGGAGGTAATCTGCACGGATTAGTATTCCTATCTTGGTGCTTTTCTGTATTTTTTTTTTTTTTCGGTAAAAAGTAAAGGCCATGGAGCAGCAGGCGGGCCTGACAGCGTGAGCTTTGCTTTATGATTTTTATTTCCGACAACACTTCTCCAGACAGAAAATGTAAGGGCGGGTTTCCACTGCAGGGGTAGGGAAGGGGAAGAGGAAGTGGCTGTGGCAAATGCCCCCCGGGGGGCAGAGCGGCCCCTGGCTGCGGGCACTGACCCCGGCCTTACTCTCCACCTCCAGCCTGTGGGAAACGGTCAGGCGTGAGGCGTGATGGCCCCATCGTGGCTGGACGCCCATGCATTGTGCCCCTGGCCTGCTCTGAACGCAGGAGATCCATGTTCTCAAAACCTCCCTCCCCTAGAGATGATGCCACACGCCAGGCTCCCCTCTGGCTGCCACCCCTCCCCCTCTCCCATCTGCTGCCCTGCTGCCCACACCCTTGTGGAAGCCTCGTGCTCCAGCCACCGGCTCCTGTTCTCCTCTCCTCATCCGCAGACACCAGGCCCGGGCCCTTGGGTCCCGCTAGCAGACCCTGCCTGAGCCTCTCCTGGGACTCACCCTCAGGGCGTGAGCGACGGCTGGGCAGCTGCTGGCGCAGCCTGTCTGAAGACAGCCCTGCTCAGCGCCTCCTTCAGAAGGAGAGGGCACAGGGTTTTGGTGTCCAGAGCACCAAACCCCAACAAGTGTCCAGGCAACCTGTGGATGGCAACCCCTGGACAAACCCAGAGCTCTCCTGGCAGCATCTAACAGTTCTTGCCTTGCTTTCATTATTGGCATTCATTCATTCACTCACTGACTCACACACTCACTGCAGGGCAGCCTGTACATGTGGAGTCTGCAGTGTGCGTCCTTAGCCAGACAGGTGAGAGGGGAGATGGCAGGGAGACAGGGACATCTGGGGGAGCCGCAGCCCCCGCCCCTTCTGCTGGGAGCGGGCCAGACCAGCTGGCCCCTCCAGGGCTCCGGCTGTGCATCCAAAGAGCTTGCAAGGGACCCTGGGGAAGGCGGGCTCAGGCCAGCAGTTTCTGAGCTTGTCTCCACCACGACTCCTTTTACTATTTGCACAGCTCTTCCCCTCCTGCCCTCCCATCCCTGTGTTTCAAAAACCATGGTCTATCAGGAAAATGACGCCAACTAAGCAATAAGAAAACAACCAAAGTTGCACGGCACTGGACCGATACGATCCTGACCCCAAACAGGAAGTTCTGCCCTCTTGATTAGCCTGAATCACCTTCTTTTAGGTCAGTGTGGGGTTTCTGCTGGGCTTCCTGAAATACGTAACAAAGCCCCCAGCTCTTATCTATCAGGTTTTTCTGTTACAGTGGTGACGCCCACCAGCCCTGCCGTGGCAGCCTGGGGCTCTGCTCTCTTCCAGCCTCGTCCTCAGGCCCCCAGTGGCACCCAGATGGCTGCCAGCAGCTCCAGAGCTACACCCCCTCAGGTCTGAGTCCAGAGAGATGAAGTCGCGTCAACCTGAGTCCGTAGGGTCACTCTGACCTGACCGACTGGGTCCCTGAGCCCTCTCCGATCCCTCCCGAGGCTGTGGGCACTGATGTCCTGACTGGCTAGCCCTGGGTGCCACATCCCGTACCTGTGTCTGAACCCCCCAGAACACCCCAGTGCAGGGTGGTCCCCCGGGGGGTCCTGGCACCAGGGCACCCTCCAGTGCTGCCCTCATAGACTCAAGTGCTGGGGGGCAGTGAGCCCCTGCCATGTTTCGTGAGGACTGCAGAACCACCTGCCATCACCAGAGGAGAGCTCTGGGCTTCTCCCGCAGGAAGCACATTCCTGCGTGCTTCCCGTCTGAGGGGACAGCCCGGGATGGTCACTGCAGCCTCTGGTTTCTAGCCTCCATTGACCTCTTGCCTTGGAGGCGCTGGTGTGTTTCACATCTGTCTCCATCCCCTTGGCGTGGGGTCCCTGCCTGGAGCCCCCCTCTTCTGGGTGGGCACGCTGCTCCTGTTGGCACCTCATGATGTCACCAAACCTGCTTGGGTCCTGCCTGGCATTTGTGACAACCTGAAAATCTCCCAAAACATTTAGGTTCCCGGGAACATGACACAGGTTGGAAGTGGGACAGGCAGGGACAGAAGAGAAGACAAGCAACGGTGTCAGGCACTGCTGCTTCCCAAGCCCCTCCCCTCCCTGTCCCTCCCGACATCTCAGGCACCAGACACACTCCGGTGGGGTGAGCTCCTTCCGATCCAGGGGGCTGCCGGGAGGGCTGCTTGGGAATCTGTGAGGCCTGGTCACCTCGCTCACTCACTGCCGTCTCTCCCACGAGGCCCGCAGACAGACCCACACTCGCGGCAGCTCACAGCTGTCCTCAGGCCCCAGGGCCCACCCTTCCTTCCCCTTCCCCTTCCTCCAAGAACACACAGCCCAACAGGGAGGCCCACAACCCACACACCCCACCCCACAAAGAAGGAATGACAGCATGGGTTTTGTTTAAAAAATAAATGTTACATTTCACATACAAAAAGGCATTTTAAAAACCTTTTAAAAAGGCATTTGTTCTGAATCTGTCTCATCATCTCAGGCATCTTTTAAGTTTCCAGTATCTCCAGTATTTCCATAAAAACCAGTGGTAGTTTCCCTCGCTAAAGAAAAGCATGGCGCATTCTTGCTGCTTGGCAGTGCGTGGCCCTCACGCTCACGCCTCCCGCCCCACAGGGAACAGCCCCTCTGCTCCTCACCTGGCAGAAGCCCAGACCCCAAGTTCCCAGCGCGGGGCAGGGAGTGCAGGGACTTGACCCAGATGCACCAGGCCCCGCCCCTGCCTGGTTCTGCTGCTGTAGCCTCTCAGCTCTGTTCCAACTTGACCGGCCCGGCTGGAATCTTGGCTCTCAGGCACAGGCAGGGATGAGCGCCTGGGACCCAGCAGAGGCTCTGCCCTGGGGTCCGCTGTCCCCCAGCTCTTCTGGGTGAACACAACCAGGAGGGGCAGACTGTACACGGTGCATCCCAGAGAAATGGAGGCAAACGAGTTTCTTAATTGTCAGCTAATCCAGGGTTCTTTCCTCCAGCGCTCGTGGACCTCCTAACACTTTATTATGGACCCTTCTAGACTTCTGTGGGATAAAGCTAAGGATCAAAACTGTTCACGTTTTCAAAGCTAACTACTGGCCATTAAAATACATTCGATACAGTTCTCAGCAAGTGAAAATGTACCTACCCCTCCCATACCAAGGCACAGAAAAGATGCAGAGACGGCCTTGGAGACATGTGAGAGAAAGACAAGGGTTTGAAACAAGATCATCCTTGGGAATCACATAAGCAGAAGCGTAATTAATCCAGTGCTCCAAATCTCCCTTCCCACGCGTGGGTCACACACAGACACGCACGTCCCCACTGACCGGCTTTGCAAACGGAGGCACTCCCAAAAGTTGGCTGGGGGAGGTTTCATCCAAGGGATCATTTTCCCCATGGCTGCTGCAGTGTCAGAAACGCATCCTCAACTTCCTCGCCCTCCCTGTCTCGTGCGGGTGGCGGCGTGAGTTTGCACTTTGCTCAGCCACGAGCTGAGGGAGCTTCAGTTTCTCACTCGCACCCCACCCCGAGCTGCTGACCGAGGCCTGGAGAACCGAGTATGTGCGTGTTCCTGGAAGGCATCTGCTGTCGCGAGTCTTCCAAGAACATATGCTGCCTTGGGTTCCCGCTCTCTTCACCAGGGTGGAGACACGTTTTGCAGGGAAGACTGATATACACGGGGAGGGAGAGTTCTGCTCTAGAAAGGGCGGGATGTGGGGTTTTCGCCTTGTATGGAGACTACACAGTATGCAGCAAAGGGAAGCAAAGAACACACCAGCATCCAATGCAAACCCTCATCCAAGCAACCGAAGACAGAAACGGGACTGCACTGATTGCTGCCTGGGCTGACGCTGGCTGGTCAGTGGGCAGGAGATAAAAGCAGGCAGGACCATCACAGAATAAATCTGCACTTCCACTAGGCAACTCCAATCACTGCGGTTAAAATGCCCGGAGCCCCAAGGGCAGAGCAGCACCAACTGAGATATTCTTATTGCATTATCAGTTTAGATGCCCTCTCGGGTTCCGATTAGCTGCCAAATGCTGGTAAGTTTGGAGGAGCTACCTTCTTCCCTGTGGAAATGTCACTTGAACAATGCGATTAGCACCTCTCCAAGTGCTAAGGCCTTTTTATGGCTGGTGGCACTCAAGAGTGGGACAGTCACAGGGAGAGGGAACTTGCTGAGGCCGATGGTCGTCAGTCCCGTGAACTGATGGCTGGGGGTGAATGGCCCCCCATAGGCCACGTGGCCGGAGTCATTTGGAGGCAACAGACCTTGCTTGGCCCTTTCCCCCTCCAGAGTCTCATCTGCAGGGTGATCAGGTGCGATGACGACCTGGCACCATGGCCACCTCGTCTTCCTCACCACTGGCCTTTCCTGGGCCGTGTCCGTTCTCTGACACTGGGAAGCTGCCGAGCAGCTTTCCCACCGTGGAGTGGGGTCCACCAGAGCCCCATGTGCTTAGGATGAAGACAGAGCTGGGTAAAGCTGCTGCAGAAGCTGCTTATGTGAGGCGGCATCTATCTCGCAGGAAAAGATACTCGTTCCTGAAAACTAAATTCTGGGAATTAGCCCCTGACGGAAGCCTCTGCCTTCCTTCTCCGTCACACGCTCCCTGCTGTGCCTGGGCTCCGTGAGACCCGGGGCAGGAGCAGCACGCAGTGCAGGCGGCTCTCCTGCGCCAGGGAGCCCAGGCCCTGCACATTTGGAGTATTCGAGGGAATCTTCTGGGACATCAGTCCAAATGGTAGGATGCTTTGGTTATGCTACTAACTTGGGGGCCCAAGAGTGGGATGAAGCATTGTCTGAAGAGAAACAAGCCACAAGAAGAGACTATTTCAACTTGCAGTTAGCAGAAAAATTTGCTCCCAGATTGGGAACAGAATCAGCCTATGACAGCCTAGAAGGCCCCTCGCGTCCTTCCCTGCCCCAAATGATAAGACTGCTTGCTCTGGAGATGCTGACTAACACGGTCTCCCAAAGGAGGGGTGCTCCTGCCCTTAGAGGCCCCACACATGGGCTCCTCACTCTGGAATCACCCGTCCCGACCGAAACCTGGACCCTGGTGACTGTGGCTGCACAGCAGGGCGTCTGGGAACACAGCTCTGGGATCCTAGAGACCTGGGTTCCGAGTGGGCGGCTCACTGTCCTGTTGTCTTTAGACAGCGGTTCCCTAATCTGAGCTTCAGGTCCAAACTCATCAGGGGACCAGGATTGCAGCACCTACCTCACGGGGTTGTTAAGGGCTCAGACGAGACAGACGAGATCCCACCACCGAGGGCGGGGCAGCCTGAGGGCACTACCTCTGCCAGGACCTGAGGCCAGCACCGTCCGGCCTCCCCGTGTGGGCTGGGCACAGGTCCTCCCTTCAGAACTGGGGGGAGAGTGGGACTAGAGTGGTGTTTTGCAAATTCTGTATCACTCAATTTAGTGAATTACAAACAGCATTTTTTTAAAAAGGAAAACTAGAAAACAGAGGGTGCCTCGGGTCCTACCGGTAAAAAATTCTTTATAAAACTTGCTTGAGACAGAGATTGATGTACAAATGGGCTGAGGCACAATGGAAACATGTTCTCGTGTGGATCACGATCTGAACGGTGTGGGAACCACCAGCCTGGGGGCTCCTGGTTCTAAGGCTCTCCCCTTCCTAGCGCACGGTGGCGGGAGAAGGGCTGGGTGGGAGCAGAGGAATTCGGACTTGCCCAGTGTGATTTTCAGAAAGCACTTGATTCTGGAAAGGAGCCCTTTGGCATTTTGGCCCCCATCCCACTCCCAGACACACACTATCCACAGATAAACGGTACACGCTGAAGCAAGTCATTCCTCTGAGTAAGAACAGGACATTCTAGGCCCAGGCCGGGCAGTGACTCACCATTATTCAGAAATGGTGACATCAGGGCCTGCTCGCCCTTGATCCTGGAGGGATACTTGGGCATGTGAAGGCCCCTTTCCCTCTGGTGTTGCAACCGCAGAGGAGTAAGTTCCTAAAGAACAGATGGGGAGTGCTGGGGCCAGGCGCCCAGGGAGGGAGCACGGCGGCTGGGAACCTACCGCCAGGGGAGGCCACCACCCGAGACGGCCCAGTGGCGGGACGGTGCAAGGGCTCCCCCATGTGGCCAGAGGTGGGACTTTGACCGCAAGCACCGCGCCCGTCCCCGCGTGCCAGCCCGGCCCAGCCCAGCAGTCAGAGAGCCAGGCCTCTGGGCCCAGGCACTGTGGTTCTGTTCCGCCAAGGGTAGCTCTCTGGGTAGATGCTCCATCTGGCCTGGGTCAAAGTGCCTGTCCTACGAGAGCCGCTGGCTTGGGAACCATCTCACAGGCACACATCTCGAAGGAAAGCCAGAACTTTTTCAAATTCACAGGCTTGAAGAAAGTGTAAACAATCCAAAGTAGAGAAACAGACTTCGTGATGCTCCTTCTCACCAAATGAAAGCCCTCTCCCGGAACATTCTGCAGGACGTCAAACTGCGCTTGCCCGACACAGAGTGTGACTTTAAGACGGGGGAAGTCACACAGAAAACTCCCCTTCAGAGTCCTGTCTCGGGGATGTGACTTTGCGGGAAGTTGAACAAACAAAATTACAGGTGTCCTGGGAATTTTGCTTTTAGTTGTTTTTTAAAAGAATTTCAGAACCCTTCTTCAGGGTTTCAGAAAAACAGGTGTTACTGGCCTGCGGCTCCTCAGCAGCAGAGACTCTGTTGCTTGTAGCCTGTGCTCGCAGAGAAGCTGCCTATTCCCTGTCCCGGGGTGCTGGAGAGGTGGCAGGAGACCAGCAGGAGGTGGCAGGCTGTCACCACCGAGAGGCACAGTGAGAAGGGCTGGCTGCAGCCCTGTAAACCGCCAATTAAGGCCCTGAAAAGGCTGTGGGCAGCTGCTGCCCACCAGAGAGGCCGGGCTCTTGTCGGATCAGAGCCACCCGGACGGCCCAGTGTCACTTGACGCACATCTCTCCGCCAAGTGAGCTGTCACCATCGGTAAATGATTTAACTGGATCTTTACAAGAGAGGCTACAGAGAGTGGAAACGCCCTCCAGGGAGTCCCCTGAGATGTAAATGGCCTTCCCTGGAACGGCCTGGCCATCTGTACCCAGCGTGCTCCAGAGAAGGAGGCCAGCTTGAGAGGACGGAGGGCAGAGGTCCTCCCTGGGGAAGCTCGGGGAACTGGACCCCACCTTCCCTTGCAGAGTAGTTCAGCAACTGTAAGATTTCTGGAAACTTTTGACTAGTATTTGCTGCCGTATTCCTTCATCACCCCTCGTCTCTCTAGAAATCTGAGCAACAGCAAAGAAGCAGAGAGAGGACCGGGAACACCCACTGCACCGTCAGGGTGGAGGAGAGAGGGAGGGGCCAGCGACGGGGAGCAGGTGGAGGCCACTGGAAGAGGCAGGGACAGAGGCTGGCTGTGCAGAGGCTCCAGGACAAGGGGCGGCTGGAGGAAGCAAGACCCCACCCTGCTCAAGGTCTCAGAACGGTCCCTGGTGTCACTGCTTTGCACAGGGAGCTGCACTCCCCTGGGTGCCTTTGCGCCCTTCTCTCTGCCAATCACACTCTTCTTTTCCACGGGAGCCAGTTCAAGGATCACCTGCTCCAGGAAACTCCCTGATTAAGCTCAGCCCACCATGTTCCCGCTTCTGAACCTGGAAGCTTTCGCTCCTTCCTATTTTGGGCATCTTGATATTAACATGTGACTACTGTAGGCCTTTTCTTAAGGGTTCCCTCCTGACCTGGATTTGAAGCTTCTTGGGAGCAGAGATTCCACTTCTCCCTTGTGCCTGCAGCTATCCGCCACAGCTGGACAGGACGACCGCCAAAGGCACTGGGACAGGGCCCCGTCCTGCCCTCTCTGGGGCCTGACAGAGCCGGGGCATACTGGGCAGGTGGCGGGGCTAAGAGGGCAGGGAACGAGGCAGGTGGGGCAGCTTGGGAGTGGAGTGGGCGAAGGGAAAAGGCGCCATCATCCCAGGAATGCCTCGTAGTCCATGTACCAAACCAGCTGGCCAGAAGTAGGCAGGACGCCCGAGATGGGCCACTTCCTGGGCTCGTGGCCCACACGGCTCACCAGCAGGGTGATCTCACGCTTCGTCCTGCCCATGACCAGGACCGCCACCTTCTTGGCGCGGTTGATGAGGGGCAGGCTGAGGCTCATGCGGTGGTGCGGCCGGAAGGGGCTCTTGGTCAGCACCACCAGCTGCTCGCCGTCCAGGCCGGCGGGCGACTGCGGGAAGAGCGAGGCCGTGTGCCCGTCGGTGCCCATGCCCAGCAGCACCAGGTCGAAGCTGCTGTTGGTCACCAGGGCTGAGATCTCCCTGGCGTAGATCTGGGTGCCCTGGTCCTCCTCGGCACAGAGCCGCTGGTGCAGGTGCACGGGCATGGGGTGGATGTTGTAGTAGGGGACCCTGATGTGCCGCAGCAGGTGAGCCTGCAGGCCCTGGAAGTTTGACTCCGGGTCGGAAAGTGGGACGCAGCGCTCGTCGACCAGCCACAGGTGCGTGTGGGCCCAGGGGAAGCCATAGTGCCCCATGGCCAGCTGCTGGAACAGGGCCACTGGGCTTGAGCCACCCGAGAGCGCCAGGTGGAACTCACCGAAGCGCTGCACGGCCCGCACAGCTGTGGCCTCGATGTCGTCGGCCAGCTTAGAGATCAGCTCCTCGGGCCAGGCCGAGATCAGTGGGCTCTCTCGGTACTTGGCCCTGAGGACCTGGAACTCACTGGGCACCGGGACAGACCCTGGCCCGGGCACCAGCTGCTCCAGCTGCTGCTGGGAGAAGGACAGCTGGCCGCCACTGAACTCAAAGTCCAAAAGGTGGCCGTTCTCAGCCCCTCCCGGGTAGAGGCGTGGGACCTCGTGGGCCAGGCTGTCCAGCACAGGGGTCCAGAAGACCCAGGAGGCCAGCAAGTTCTCCGTGGTGATGAAGGAGTCCTTCCGGCAGTGGAAGATATGCGCTAAGAGGATGGAGTAGGCGTCTCGCTCCCTCACAGGCCTGTAGGCGTAGTAATCAGACAGAGGGCGGCCAAAGAGGCGGAGCCCGGGCCGGTCCTCCATCTCCATCCAGCTCTCGGAGGGCAGTGAGGGCCTGAACAGGTTCCTGCTGACCAGCACGGCGGGGCCGCCCAGGTCGCCATGCCCGATGTGGAAGACGATCTGTCGGGGCAGGCACTGGCTCTGCTCCGCGGCCCAGTGCTTTTCACTCTGGACACAATACGCCCGGTTCTTGAACAAGACCCGAACGTAGCCCACTCTCTCGTCCAAGGCTTTGCCAGACGTCAGGATGAAAGGAACACCCTCCCAGCGAAGGTTGTCGATATAGACGAGGATGCCTGGGATGAGGGGAACGGCAGAAGGTGACGCGCCAGCAGGACCAGGACACCTGGCCCTCCCCTGCACAGCCCTCCCCTCCGCAGCCCTCCCCTCCGCAGCCCTCTCCTCTGCAGGTGTCTCCTCTGCAGGCCCCTCCTCTGGGTACCCACCGCCCTGCCAGCCCCTTGCCTTGCCACATTCACCCCTCACTTCCATCCATTCCATCATCTTCTCTTCCTAGTCAGTGTTCGAAAAATAGTCTCTGGGGCAGTCCCTGCGGCCTGGACACCTACCTCCCTTGAAGCCCCTCTTAGAGCCATGATCCCCGGGCAGAGGAGAACTAGGCTGAGAGCCTCCCACCTGAAGTCTCACGGCGGGGGTGGGTGGGGGGACAGGGGACATGGTGGTAAGAGCCAGACACTGACTAGACCCATGCCCAAGTTCCGGGCCTCCGTAACTTCCGTAACTTCACTAAGCCTCACGTTTCCTTACTATGAAAGGGGGACAGTAATGTACCTACCCCGTGGCTTGTGCACGTGGGGATTAAGTGAGATAAAGTGCCCGGCACATAGTGCCGCTCTTGGTGTGTGCTTGTTACCTGCTGGGAGCTTCCCTCCCCCAGAAAGCTCTGAGCCTTTCCAGCTGTCAGAGGACGCCCTGCCATCTGCCTGACCAGCGTGGTGCTTGCCCACTGGAGTGTGTCCAGCTGAGGCCAGGCAGAGGTCTGCACCCTCTCACGGGAGGCCAGAAGTGAGCCCTGTGAGGGCAGGAACCAGGGCTGAGCCTTGCCCAGCAAACCCTCAGGACACATCTCGGACTTGGACTGAACTGGGCTGATGTGAGAAGGCAGCCATTGGGATGTCCTTCCCCCAGACAGCAGCAACAGGTGACCTGCTGCTTTAGGCGGGCGGAAGACCAGAGAGGCAGGGGAACGTCATCCTTGCCACTGAGCACCCTTGTGAAAATCCCAGGTCAAGTCCCATCCACCCCAAACCAAAGGGCACGTGGGTCTGGAAAGCTGCTTGCAGCTGGGGGTGAGGGGAACCCAGCAGCCCCACCCGGGTCAAGGGCCCACCTGCAAAGGTTGGCGTCAGGCTGTGGAAGCTGTCTGGCTTCTGCAGCTCTCTGCGCACCTGCTCGCTGTAAGTCTGGTACTGGCCCACGACGGCACTGCCCTTCTGCAGGCCCCGCAGCGCCTGGAAGACCTGAAGTTTGTGCCGCAGCACGGCCTCTGCGTTGCTGACGCTGTCAGGCAGCTCCATGGCCACGAGCGTGAGGATCTCGGTCAGGTGGTTCTGGAGGATGTCTCGAATGACGCCGTACTCCTCGTAGAAGCTGGTGCGACCTGAGTGGGGTAGGGGTGGGATGTCATGAAGGGGCCAATGCGTCAGATTTCCCCAAGCTCAGATTCACCAAGACCCCCACCCCCCACACTGGTCCTGCACCTTCATTCCACAGTCCAAAGAGCCTACAAAATGATGCACACCAGAGGCAACCTCAACAAGAGAAGGGAGGGACGTCTTGGAGCCGCCTCCCTTCGATGAGAACTATTCTACTAAGAGAAGGTGTCAAATCCTAGAGCCTCTCCAGGCACGTGCATGGGGAAGGCTCCAGCTCCAGCAAAGGCCAGACTGCATCTGTAGGTGTGTGGCTGGCCCTCTGCCCTGCCCTGCCCTCCCCAGGCACCGGCCGGCACAAAGTTTGGCAACAGGAGGTTGCTGCACTACAGCGAGGACCCCCGAATCTGCCTGCTACTTACTTGTGTGTGATCTTGGGCAGATTGTTTGAATTTTGTTTCTGCCTCCTGCCCTTAGGTGGGGCTAACAAATGCCACCCCGATACTATGTGCCAGGCAATGTGCAGGGAAGTGGGAGGGAGAGAAAGTGGGAAGGAGAAAAAAGGAAGGAAATAAAACTATAGACTGATTATGACAGAGGGTAATGGGAAGCCCCTCTGAGACCTGAAGAGTCAGCCCTGCAAAGAGCCAGGGAGAGAGCATCTCAGAAGGAGGGACTCTCAAGTGCAAGATGAAAGGACCCTCAAGGGCAAGACCTTCAAGTGCAAGGGACCTTTCCCCGACGCAGGAAAGAACTTGGCAAGCTGGTCTGGATGGAGGTGAGCAAGAGGGAAGGGATGAGATGAGGCGAGGGGTCCAGGGGCCCAGTAGGGCGTGGCGAGGAGGCTGGCCTTGCGTCTAAGCTCCAGGAGAAGCCCCTGGAGGGTGCGAAGTACGAGACGAGGACATCTGATCCGTATGGGTCCCTGTCCTGCTGGGGGAGAATGGGTGTGGAAGCAGGGAAACCGAGGGGGAGGCCACGCAGCTGCCCAGAGGAGAGACGACGGGGCTTGAAGGAAGGTGTCACTAAAGCAGGAGCACTCCCGAAGCAGCGGGGTCGGAGGGAAGGGGAGATGCACCCCGGAGTCAGAACCGACTGGACTTGCTGATAGACAGGAAGAGCCTGAGCAAAAAGAAGGCCCCAAAGACGACCCCCGGAATTGGGGCCTGAGCAGCGGGATGGACGGCGGTGGCATTTCCAGACATGGGAAGGCTGGGAGAGGAGCGGCTTTGTGGAGGGAAATCCGCACGTTCCGTTTTAGTAGGTTTGAGCTTGAGACATGCAGGGGGAGACGTCGAGTTGGCAGGTGCACAGGGTTCTCGTGAGGGCGAAAGGGAGTAGCTCCTGGACGCGGAGCACGCAGCCCTGACGCTGACTGCGGGCCTGGCCCAGCGCTGAGCCCCGGACACGGGCCACTCTTCCCCACACTCACAGAGACCCCCTGCAGCAGGCACCACCATCACTCCGGCTCTGCAGGCCGGGAGGGAGGCAGATGACCAGGGCTGGTCAGGGCAGGGTCAGGAGCTGGTCAGCCGCGTGCTCCACTCTGCTCCCTCCTCCAAGGCTCTCTGCAATGTGAGCGCCAATTGTCAGGGACTCAAATGCACACAACAGTCTCAGAGCTTAGGGTTCAAGTGCACACCATGCGATGATCACATGCCATTGCCTTGCAAACACCAAAGTCCATGGATGCCTTACGCACCCAGAGAGCCCGACGTCATGACATGAAGAGCGACATTTCTCACATGGTTCTGCGTGCATATCTGTAGCATGGGATCAGTCTGCTCGCCCAGCAAACTCCTACCCATTCTTACGGTCTCAGCTCCCAGGAGCTTTGGCCTACCCCTCCTGAGGGGCCCTGTCGTCTCCTAGCCCACCTGACTGCAATTCAGCGCCTGTTTCTCTCTTCCCTACTACACCTGAAGCTCCATCAGAGTGGGAACTGTATCCATCTTCCCAAAGCTGCATCCCCGGCTCCTAATACAGTGCTACTCACACAGCGACAGCAGAGAGAGTGAAGATATGCATGTCATCATGAATAAATCTCAAAAACCTGATGTGAGAAAGAAACATGATTACTTTGATAAAATAAAAATTAATGCGAAAATAAGATATAAAGTGACCAGAATAAACAGAACTTCAATGAATGAAAAATATAATTGGAAATTAGAAATTCAATAGATGGCTTTTACAGATTAGAAACAGTTGCAAAGAGTCAGCTCATAGAAGGCAGGTCTGCATCGATTACCCCAAAGAGACAAAAAGATCCACACTTGGACACCTACAGTATGACTCTTCTTCAAAATTTAACAAGATTGTTTAGGGAATCAGACATATACAAAAATAATAAAGAGAAGCAAAGAAATAACGTGCCCAAAATTTGGAATAGTAAAGAAGAAATGAGATAGAATTTGGGGAGGGACACACAGGAGATGAAGTTCTTTCATAAAAACTGGGCGGTAGGTGCACTGGTGTTTGTTATATCATAGCTCTAGATATCTTACATGTATTTTGTAAACATTAGTTTTACACAGTATCTAGTTAACATTTAATTCAAACAGATAAAAAATAGTGGATCCCGTTCATTCCTGCCGGGCCCGGCACACTCCTTCCCAGCGGCCACCCTGGCTGGGGGCCAGTCCTGAGCCGTCTGCCCTGGCCGGCTGGCAGCGGCTCCCTTGGGCTGGCCGCACAGCAAGCAGGGCCAGGTCCGGCCAGTAGAACCACCTGCCCCCGTTCAGCCCAATATGCTGTTCCCGACAGTAGCACCAGTGTTGCGGGGCAAGAAATGAAGCTGGCGGCCGCTGGCAGAAAGGAACCCTCATCCCCGGGCACAGAAACCTGACTGTTTTGTTCTCAGCCAGAGCTTCAGGACATAGCTGTGGCCAGGGATGCTAAACCCTGAAATGAGCAGACAGTCCAACTGGATCGTGCAACGAAAATGGCACGTGTGTGAGGAAAAAATGGCTGAGCTCCCCTAGCCCCACAGCATTCTGGTCCTCCAAGTTCTTACGATATTGTTGAGAAGACGTCAAGAAAAAGATAATAATGATAATAACAATGTATGTGTATTAATCCATTTATTCCTCACAATAATGATACATAATAAGGAGGATCTATTAACACCCTCATGTTAAAATGTAAGGAGTCTGTGGTTCAGAGAAGTTAGGTAACTTGTCCAAGGTTGCACAGCTGGTAAAGAGGTAAAAATGAGATTCAAGCCCAGGCAGTTGGCCCCAGAGCCTGCAATCCTGACCACCAAGACATCTCCCTTTTAATTTCCTACTACCCCACCGTACAAAAGAATGGTGAACTCTGCGTGAGGGTGAGCGGCACGAGCACAGCTGGCTCTTAGAAGCGGAGCCCAGGGATGGAGGAAGAAGCCAGCTAAGCTGAGCTCTGGAAGGAGTGGCCTAGGTCAGAGGTTGGGCTCCAATGCCTACCGGGGCAGCAACAGTGAGGCGGATGGGGTAAGGCTGGTGTCCCTCATGGGGACAGTTACACACCTTAGCTGCAGTCAGGTGGTGCCTCACGGGAGTGTAGGCCCAGGATGACCAACTCTTTCAATTTTTCAGGAGAATGTAAAAGTTTGTATTGTTAAGTATAATCTCTCATGATTTTTAAACGTGCGCAAATAATTCGGATTTTTTAAAATAATGTGTATCTCAAAGTAATGTGTGTGGGGGCTGACTCTGTCCCTGGGCCACATCCTGGCTGGGGGAACAGACAGCAGAGGCCTCTACACGCAGTTCAGACTGCAGCGGGGCACCCGGCTGGCAGAAGCAGCTGGTTTGTGATTCAGAATAGCAGAAACTGAGAGCAGATGGAAACGGCCTTGGAAACTAGACTGAGGAGTTTAAGGAGCGTTTAAGATTTCTTGGCCTCAAACAGTTAAACAGAGTTACGATCCAATAATTCCACTCCCAGGTTCATACTCAGGAGAAATAAAAACGTATGTCCATGTGAAAACTTGTACACAAATGTTCATTGTGGCATTATGCATAATAGCCAAAAAGTAGATACAACCCAAATGCCCACCAGCGGTTGACTGGATAAATAAAACGTGGCATGTTCCTACAATAAAATGTTATTCAGCAATAAAAAGTAATGAAGTATAATACATGTTACGACATGGATGAACTGAAAATATCATGCTAAGGGATATAAGCCAAAGGCAAAAGGTCACATATCGTAAGGCCCCATTTATAAGAAATGTCCAGAAGAGGCAAATCCATAGAGAGATCGTAGGTTAGTGGTTGCCAGGGGCTGGGGGAGAGGGAATTTAGGGGATGACAACTAAGGGGTACGAGGTTTCTTTCTGGAGTGACAAAAGTGTTCTAAAATTGTGATGGGTGCACAACTTTGTGAGTGGTCTAAAACCCATTGGATTGTGCACTTTAAATGGGTGAACTGTATGGCATGTGAGTTATATCTCAGCAAAACTTTTTTTTTTTTTTTTTTTTTTTTTGAGACAGAGTCTCACTTTCTTGCCTGGGGCGAGTGCCGTGGCGTCAGCCTAGCTCACAGCAACCTCGAACTCCTGGGCTCGAGCAATCCTACTGTCTCAGCCTCCCGA
>RJWJ010025048.1:0-24176 GCA_004363605.1 Indri indri | reverse complement strand
GTAATCCTAGCACTCTGGGAGGCCGAGGCGGGCGGATTGTTTGAGCTCAGGAGTTCGAAACCAGCCTGAGCAAGAGCGAGACCCCGTCTCTACTAAAAATAGAAAGAAATTAATCGGACAACTAAAAATATATAGAAAAAATTAGCCGGGCATGGTGGCGCATGCCTGTAGTCCCAGCTACTCGGGAGGCTGAGGCAGGGAGTTTGAGGTTGCTGTGAGCTAGGATGATGCCACGGCACTCTAGCCTGGGCAACACAGTGAGACTCTGTCTCAAAAAAAAAAAAAAAAAAAAAAAAAAAAAAAAAAGAAAAAGAAAAAAGGGGAAAGAGAGGACGTATATTTAAAGCTAAAAACCAGAATGGGAAAACAATCACAAACACTGATAAAACTGAAAGGATCTGCAGGACTACTTTGCAAAACAAACAGATGTGAATAACTGGTTGATTTTTCTGGGAAAATATAAATTAACCAAAGCTGATCCCAGAATAGAGAAAAATCTAAAGAGACCAATAGAAACACAGAAGAAAATAAGAACTTTATCGAATGAGTATCTTTCAAAAATGCATCAGGCCCAGACTTCTTCACAAGTTAAACCTTCACTGGATGTAATTCTGACACTACTCAAACCTTATCAAAGAATAGAGAAAGAAGAAACACTTCTGAACTATATTTACAAAGACAGTGTAACACTGATAGCAAAATCTGACCAAGTTCAGAAAAAGAAAACGAAATACAGATCTCACTTGTATTAAAGCAAAATATTATTATATTAGCAGAAAATATTCATCAGTACTTTTTAAAAAATATACTGCAAGGAATAAACATAAAAATGATTCGATATTAGGACTCTATATAATAATTTACCATATCGTAAGCGAAAGAAAAAAAA
Source organism: Indri indri (assembly GCA_004363605.1). Lineage (NCBI taxonomy): Eukaryota > Metazoa > Chordata > Mammalia > Primates > Indriidae > Indri > Indri indri. The sequence goes on along the minus strand of RJWJ010025048.1, from coordinate 23,287 downwards.
GTTTGAGATTATATCCAATAGAGTGCAAAACACGTGTGACAAAATTCAACATTCATCCCTGATTTCCAAGAAGAAAAAAGACCAGTAAAATAGGAATACATAGAAATTTCATTGGCATTATAAAAATAAACATTGCAAACTAAAAGCCTCATATTTAATAAAACATCAGAAGTATTCCCACTAAAATGAAGGAAAAAAAGGATGCCTACTAGCAACACTGGTATTCAAGATTTTTCTGGAAACACTAGTCATCCCAATTAGGAAAAAGAAGTAAGAATATTTGAAAATAAGAGGCAAAATATATAATTTCTTTAAGCTGATATGATTATATCTAAAAAACCTCATATCAACTGGAAACAATTTAGAGCAAGATAATTTAGGTGACTCATTATTAAATTAATAAAAGCTTTAAATAAACTAAAACTAAAAGACAACCACTTAAAATATAAGAAAATATTTCTTTTTACAACAATAATCAAAATGATCAAATATCTAAATGAAATAAAGTATGAAACACATATATGAAGAAAACTTTAAAACTCTCTTGAGAGATATTTTTAAAAACCACTAAATAGTCTGAGAACAAGTAATAAAAGGAGAAGTAGGTCAAATAATAATACAATATAAAATGAATTGTCTGTAATTTTAAAAGTACTAGAGAAGAAATTGGCAACTCAATGGGAAAGAACATTCTCAAAAGAGACCCAAATACATCTGAGGATTTAGTATACAATAAAGGTTGGATTTCAGATCGATGGGGGTAATACCAGCATTTCCCAGTAAATGATGTTGAGATAATCAGTAGCTGTTTGGAAAGAAAGAAAACTGAGGCTCTACTTTACTCTTTCTATCAAAATCAATGTCTATTTACTTTACTTTACCAGTACGTATACATACTTCTTTCCAGTATGAAATATATACTGTTAATAGTAGTTACTTTTAAGGAGAGAGACTAGGGTTGGGTTGGGGTAAGAGAAAGAAATTGATATTTTTTCCCCTTCTGTGTGCATTGTTATTATTTGCATGCATTGTTTCATTTCTTAAAAATACAAGAAATTTTAAAAATATATGTGCAAAACAATACAGGCAACTGCAATATAATCAGATTTACATTGTGACAATTTATGTTTTTTTAATAGCCATGTGCATTAAAAAAAATCCTATTTCTTTTATTTCAGGGGTTTATCGTAGGAGCATTAGCCTGTTTCATCATCATTGAAGCCAATGAGTCATATATCGCAATCACAGTTCTGGAAATCAGCATCGTCCTTTTTTTTATTCTAATATATATGCTAACCCTTCACCACTTGCTGACTTATTTACATTGGCCCTTACTTGTAAGTGTTCATTTTCATAATTTGCCTGTAAGCTTTGCCCTCAACCGCAGAGTAAAGGCTCTCCTCAAGTGAAAACAACAGAGCTATCTCTCTAGACAAGGACATAGCTGAACTGCGACAGTTAGGGTGTTGCTCTAGTCCTGGGACAAAACCTAACCCAATACCCAGAAAGATTCCTTGGACCCTATAGGAGGGCCAACACACATTCCCACGTCCAGCTCTGAGTGTAAAATCCCTCATATGGTACTTAAAACGTGACACTTTCAGCTTGTCCTAAAGAAAATTTTAATTAATACATTCGGTAGGTAAACACATATCTCACCCATTGCTTCTAAAACAGTGTATGCTTCCACTTTTCAAACGGCACTCTAACAGATTACAAACATCCCCCTCAAAGCAAGAGTCGACATGACAGAGTTGTAGAAAATTACTATGCATCCCCTGAAAGACTGCAGAGTCAACCTTTTAGTGTGTGTTAAGGGTCCATACTCTCAAAGGGGTGCCATATGGCAGGCGATCCAGAAAAAGACATTGCACAGCCTCCTTCAACAGCTTTTTGCAGCCTCGTACACTGTTTACCAACTGAAAAAATTCCTGAAGCTAATCCCTCAGGTCTTAGACTAGAGAGGCAGTACAGTTTTGTCCAGAGGCAGACATGGGCCCAGTTCCTGACCCTGCCACCTTACTAGCTATGCAAACTTTAGCCTCAGTTTCCCCACCTAAGAAATGCAGAGAAGGAAAAGTGTGGTGATGATAACTACCTCAGGGTTCCTGAAACATTTAAATGTGTGTGAAGCCAATAGCACAGTCCTTGGCACAAAGTGAACACTCAATACAAAATGTCCAAAAAGAAAAACAACCCGTCAGACCCCATAAGGTAGTTGGGCAACTTTTGCCATTCTGTTGTGCACTGTGAACAATCCTAACTCGGAGCTCAGGCCTCTTCCACATCCCACTACCTTAGAGCATGATTTTCTAACCTTAAAGTAGAATTGGTTGCTTTTCAGTTAAAACTCAAATACTGGCCCGGCTTGCGTGCCTGGTCGTTGTGGGCCAGTGACCAAAAAAAAAAAAAAAAAAAAAAACTCAAATACTTTGTTCAAATGTGTGAGAGATTTTCTGAAAAGGATGCTGAGCTCTCTCTGTCCCACAGAGTGCCAAGCGACAGGAAGCAGACAAAGCAAAATACCAGCAACTGTAATTGGACATATAGAAGACCCTCTTAGTTATGGAGAGCTATACCCACGGAGAGGTTTCTGAGGGGAAACTAAAAATCTCTGTCCATGGAAATTTTCAAGAAGGGAAGGTAAAGTAACCATTTTTGAGCACATACCATGTGCCAGATACTTTTTCATATATTACCTTATTTAATCCTCACAACAACCCAATGAGGTTGTAGTCATCCCTCACCCCCCATTTAACAGATGAGAAAGTTGGATTGAAGAGATTAAATTGCCCATGGTTGTATGTAGGTGCATTGAAACTCAAATTTGAGCCCAGGTCTGTCTGACTCTAAAGTCCAAGCTCTTTCGAAACTATTGTCTTATGATGGCTTCTTTATCTCCATTCTCCCTTAAGGTAAGGAACTCAGTGAAGCTACATCTTTTGCCCAGTTATTCTGATGCTTAGTTAACTGACAGTACACATATTGAGCAACCACACAGTCGGTCAGACGGTGAGTGATCTGACTTGGAAATTTTTGAGAAAAATCCATTAACGCAGGACCCAAATTGTGTTCTCTTCTGCCATCCAGTCTCTTCCTTTCTAATCTGCCCTTTCAGATCCTGTGAGATGAAAGATGTGTACATAAGTGATTTCTCAGAGGGACAAGTAGCTACCACTGGGTGTTAATAGGGAGATCTTGGCACAGCAGATGTGCTACATTAGTGAGGGTATTGGTGCTAGAAGGTGATGACTTGGCACTTCAGAGGATAGACGAACTTGGATATGTGTTAGCCTCAAGCTACAGGAGCCACTTGGGATCTTATCGCAAGGTCAGTGTGGAAAGCCGCAGAACACACAGCCTATTTCATACTGGAACTGTTTTCAAGCCCTTCATAGGCTCAAAGGCTTGCCCATAGACTAGAGGCATGCAAGATGCACAGCTGCCATTTCCTTTCAGCCTTTTTCTCCATGCAGAAGGTTTGGTTCCCGGGAGGTATAGGATTAGGGTAAGGAGTACTGACTTTTAAGTGGCGATTTCTAACTTAAAGTCTCCTGAAAGGATACACTGCCTTATTTCCCCATTCCAATTCTTATTTGACAAAGGGGTAAGGGTACAGTTCCCCACCAGGGAGGTAAATAGAAAGTCTGGTACATCAAGGCTTTAGACCCTCAGCAGGGAAGCCTCAAGAAGAGTATTGGCCTCAGATACAGGTGACCTGCTGAGATCTATGGGCTCTGGGACCATGTTTTGTCAAGGGCACCTTCTCTGAACAGATGGTGGAGCAAGGGCTTAGGGACCCACACTAAGTTTCTGGGTTACAGCTGCCCTTTTCTTGTGAAGGCTGTGCCAGGGACCCTGACACTCTGGGGAGGGTGCAGGTCCAGCTCTCAGCTGCTAACCTTTGTTAGGGCATGTGAGGCCTACTCCTTGGATGGGTTTGTGCATTCTGGGAACATGTAAACTCACAGAATAAATGTCACCCAACTTCCAGGGCATTAGTTTTACCTGCAAATTTAGGAGTGGAATTAAATCAGTAAATAAAGTGCTAATCTAACATTTTAAAATTTAAGCCCTTTTTTTATCAGCATGACTCTGCATCAAAGCTAGCAACAGTACAACTTTGCTCACCCACACTGTCTTCATATTTAGAGTTATCAACTTTATCTACCCTAGCCTAGTGTCATCTGCCAATATGCCCAAGAAAGTATGAATTATAATTATTGTATTCTGAATAGTCCATACTTTAAACACTTCTACACTGTAAAAAAATATAATCCAGCATGGTCAGAGAACCTGAGTTCTGGTCAAGCAGATGTTTTTGCCAATAGAAAGCAATTTTTTAAAAAGAATATAATAAACTTATTTTAGAGTAAAACTCTGTAGAAGTGATGATTCCAAAACTACCAGCAATGTCTTTACATTTATAAGTAACAAGTAATGTCCCCTTCAAATAAGATTAATGAAAAACAGAAATCCCGGTGATTTCTAAGCAGGCTCTGTCATGCATTTAAAGAATTCCAGGGCTGAGCGTGGTGGCTTATACCTGTAATCCTAGCACTCTGGGAGGCTGAGGTGGGAGGATCGCTTGAGCTCAGGAGTTTGAGACCAGCCTGAGCAAGAGCATGACCCCATCTCTACTAAAAATAGGAAAAATTAGCCAGGCATGGTGGCACACACCTGTAGTCCCAGCTACTTGGGAGGCGGAGGCAGGAGGATCACTTGAACCCAGGAGTTCAAAGTTGCAGTGAGCTATGATGATGCCACTGCACTCTAGGAGGGACGACAGAGCAAGACTCTGTCTCAAAAAATAACAAAATAAATAAAATAAAATAAAAAGAACTCCAGGCACAAATGAAACCAATGAAAGTTGCAGTCAATTGAGTACCAGATAATGTTCATTGTCTGTAAATTCCTATTACAAATACTACATTTTGTAAAACAAATTATAAGTGCTTAACTTTCTTTCTAATATTCAGGGTTTTTTTTTAAATAATAAGAATTCACCATTAATGCACTTTTTCTTTCCCAGTTATAATTCTACACAATTTTGTACATCTCAAAGAACAATTTGGGAGCTTTATGGAAAAATTATAGTCAAGTGACAAACATTTCTTATTTTAGTCAGAGGAGGCTGCTTGAGTCAATAGGGTATTTAGTCTAGGCAGAAAGAAAAAGATAATGAGTAAGGATGGCATTTATGGGGAAAGCAGAAGTCCTGCACATGGCCAGGCTCAGCTGCAATTTTAACCCAGCCATCAGGGATAGCTGTCTCCCTGTCCAGATGAAGCCAATAAGAGGGTCTGTGTCTAAGGCAAAAGAGAGGAGGGTTAGTCAGGAAGAAGTCCCTTGGGCATTCAAATCAAACTGCCAAGGGTCATAGCCACTTACTGGCTGAGTAACCCTTGGCAAATTGCTTACCCATCTGTAAATTGGAAATAATGCGAGCTTGTTGTGAGAATCAAATGAGTTCACATATTAACACCTTGGCACAGTGCATGACACATAGTAAGTGCTCAATAAATGTGAGCTGTAATAGAAATGTTAGGTACGGGGCAAACCTTAGCTCCCAGGGACAGTTCAAGAGAGCGTTTTTTTGTAAGTAAGAACCAGAGTAAAACTACAACATCCAGTCATCTAATGAGGAGACAAAATTATGACAAGGAATCAAAGATCAGCTGGGCCTAGTCTGTAGCTGGCCTATTATTACTAAATTATTAATTTGCTTCACTTAAATTCTCAATGATCTAGGACCATAGCTAGTTAATTTTGATTTTTGAAAGTTTACACTCCACTTTTCAGTTGTAAGAATCTTCTTTCAAATCTTTGAATAGCTTGGTTTACACAATCCTTAGGTGCTAAGCTTTCTGCAAAGCTGCAAACCATTGTACCTGCCTCAGTCAGGCCTGCCTACTGTGGGCAGACCTCTCACTCAGCCTGCAGAACCCAGCTGGGACTGACTTCCTATCCTCACCATCCCTGTTCCATGCCCCTGTGCCAGTGTCACCCATCAGGTGCCAAAAAACAGTAGGCATTTGTGCCCTTCCAAGAGTCATGTCACATTCCGTAATAGGGCTCCTCGTTGGCTAACCTCAATAGGAAGAACACCTGGGGTTTGCAGAAGTTTACTATCTATGCCCATTTTGAGGGCAGATATCATGAATCTGTGCCTTGATGCACTCCCACTATCTACTAGATGCTAGGCTCATTATCAGATGCTTTCAGATCCACCATGCCTGGGATCAACCCAATGCATCCCAGTCATTATCCCCATAGTAAAATTAGCAAGCTGGCAGAGGGGTGATAAAACATGCCGCAGGCCACACATCTAGGAATTGGCAGGCCAAAAGAATTCATCGACAAAAATCACTCTCAAATTATATGTGCCCTACTGTTTTGACCCTCCAGACCCGTTCCAAAGATGTATTAGATGCTGCACTCCCAGCATAGGGGGATAATTCATTTCCTCATTTTGGTGTCCCTGATGGGAAGCAATAGCGAGTTCTGATTCCACTCCTTCCCAGTTATTCAATATTAGGCGACTTTAAAAAACCCTCTAAGCCTCGATTACATCCTCTGTAAAATGGGAATCATAAAAATACTGACTTAGAGGATTGCTCTTTCAGGGTTAAATGAGATAATAACTGGAAAATCCTTGGCACATTGGGGAGCTCCATTAGAGCCATCATGATCCCGTACACTGGATGGCAATGCTCCTTGCTGTGCACCAGACAGGCTACCGCTACCAAGTCAGGCCATTGAGACTTAAAGACTTAAATGTTCAAATTAGGTATCTGGGCTGTATTACAGTTTCATCGCCCTGGGCTTTTGCCCCTCCACATACACTGCTGTCACGGAAGTGTTGAGTACTCTCTCTTCCATTACTGCTCTGCCAGTGAAGTTCAGCCTTTGCTCACTTAGAGGGTCACACCCACTCACTCATCCTCACCCTTTATCTGAGCACACAAAGAAGCAGGTTAGGCTAGCAGTTAAAGAACTCAGTACTTAAATCCAACTGAAATGCAGAATAAAGGACACAGGGAGCCTGCAGACGTCAGGGCAGACTCCATTCTGGCCATGTCTCAGGAAAGAGCAAAAGTCAACAGCACAGCCATTCACTCCAGAATATCAGCCCTACTCTTCAGGTGGATTTGTGTGTTCCTGGGACATGTGAACTCACAGAATAAATGTGACCCAATTTCCAGAGCATTGGTTTTACCTGCAGATTTGGAAGTAGAATTAAATCAGTAAAGTGCTAATCTAAAATTTTATTTTTATATTAAAACAAATGTGGTAAAGAATAGAATGCAGAATTTACATTAAAATATAAGACTCTCCCCAAAAATCATATTTATGGGGGGCCAATTTGGGCTAGGCCCCTAGACCACTAGGTTTTTTCATGCTCACTTTCCTGTGCCCTTTAAGAAAAATCTGAAGGAGCAGTTGCCAGCTTTTTTTTTCCTTATGGTGTTCTTTAATGAAAATAAACCCATTTTCTGCAGACAAGTCCTACCCAGTACCTTAAAATCACATAAACTCATATCTCTGGAAGACATAAGAATTATGCCTCTGAGGGTTCCTCTTAATCAAAGGGAAGTTTTTAAAAGGCATCCCTGCTTAGATGGGTAATTGCCCAATTTAAATATTTTATGCAATTATATTTTCATGTAAAGTTGATAATTTTCAATTCTGTATTACAGGATCTTATCAACAGTATCATTTCAGCTGTGTTCCTTTCAGTAGTTGCCATCTTGACTATGCGAGAAAAGGAAAGAAGGCATTTATTCTATGTTGGAGGGGTAAGTAGAGGCCTTCATGACTCCATTTAAGATCAATATTCCAAGTGTCTGAAAAAGGAAAGTGGCACACCATCATTTTGTCATTAACCAAACAAAATACCTACTGCCACCCCTTTTCCTTTGTGCACTGACTTCTTCAGATGATGTGAAGTTGCACAAACTCTAAGCTCATGAAAATCTTAACTCTTATATGCACTTTCCAAATAGGTATGAAAACAAGATTCTGCTGAACCCCTTTTGAGAATTGTCCATACTATTTTTGAAATGTTAAACAAGATATTTTTGTCTATAAATAGGACTTTGATTTTTTTTCTGGACTAAAGAATTCTATTTTAAAGACATGAGGCCAGGCATGCTGGCTCATGCCTGTAATCCCAGCACTTTGGGAGGCCAAGGCAGGAGGATCGCTTGAGGCCAAGAGTTTGAGACCAACCTGAGTAACATAGAGATGCCCCATCTCTACAAAAAATAATAAAATTAGCCAGGTGTGGTGAAGCGTGCCTGTAGTCCCAGGTACTCAGGGAGGTTGAGGCAGAAGGATCGCTTGAGCCCAGGAGTTGGAGGATGCGGTGAGCTATGATCATGCCACTGCACTCCAACCCGGGTAACAGAGCAAGACCCTGTCCCCCAACCCAAAAAAATACAGACGAAAAGAGGGATCATAGGGGAAAAAAAGGTGCATTGTCAAAAGTGAGTAACCCAGCCTATTCAGGAAGGAAGAAAGAAACCTACGACATGTTGAAGTGCCTAGTACATGCCCTGTACCAAGCTAGGCACATTTTAACTTAATCTTTACATTCTCATTTTTACAGATATAGGAACTGAGGTTAAATACCTTGCTCTGGGTCACAAGGCTGGGACAAACTAGGACTCAAACCCTCATCATATGGAAGAACACAAGAAATGGCAGATCAAATGCTTGGAAGATGGGGGGAGTGGGGAGGTAGGACTTTGGTTCAAGAAGTCGAACAATGGGGACAGAAATTAATCCAGAAAAACAAAAGAGTTTAAGTTCTTTTAATCCATTCCATAATCAGTAAATATCTGTCAATCCTATTGGATTGTGCCAGGCCTGAGCTCAGTGCTGAGAATAGAGCTAAGCTCACAGATTAGATGGGGCAAGATCAGCCCAGGAAAAGTTCATTAGACAGCCAGAAATCAATTGACCATAAAGAGAAACATCCAAGGCTGGCAAGAGTCCCAGAGCACCAGGAAATATTGGGTACCATGGGCCCCTGGTCCCCCTCTGCTAACTCAGCAACCCAGCCTTCTACTGCGAGAGGTTCCCATGCCTAGATCTCTATCAATTATCTGGATGGCAGCAGCCCCACCCCCCGCTTCCAGCCTGCTTCTCTTTCCCTTCCCCTCATGGCCACAGCAAGCTGGTCTTCTGAGTCTCACACTTGACCTCTTCGAGTGATAGAGTACCAGATCCTGTACCACCCCAGCCTCAACTCTGCTCCTTCTCTTGGTGGCTCCAGAGGTATTGGCCACCTGAGATTCCTTAGAGACCCCAGTCCAGTGCCTAGAGTTCTCCTCCTCACATTTGGTCCCCTTGGGAATTCCTTCCTGCACTTTGAAACATAGCCCAAGAGTCCTTTCCTCTGAGAGGACTTCTCAGGACCCCACCCCTACCTGGAGCCTTCTAGGGCCAACGCACTTCCCTGGTCCTTTCCTGGTGCCTCACAGGCAAAGCCTCTACTGGCAACAAAACCCACCATTTCCAAAATCCCTTTTTCTGGGAAGGCAAAATGGGCCTGCAGCAGCCAGCTGGGCAGACATCAAGAGAGCAGTGGAGGGTCAGAGGGGAACAGGAGGCTGCCGGCAGCTCCCGCCTTGAATAGGGATAAGTTCCAGAGGTTGCTGCTGAGCTGCAAAATAACCCCACCTCTCCTTCCCGCATATGGTCTTGTGTCTGACAGTCCCTGTGTCTCGCAGCGGCAATCGCGTGTGTCATCGATGCGTTTGTGGTCACCAAGTGGATGAGGAATAACGTGAAAAGTGTCCTGGGAATCAAATATGAAACCAGGAGCTCCCCTGACCAGGTGCCCAGCTGATGTCCGCGCTGAAGCCAGCCCCAGCACCCTCACGGGTATGCGTGTCTGTGTCAAATCACTCCCTCCACGCCCACCCTGAGCTCACATGCTGTCACCCATTCCAGCCTACATGTGACCATAAAATCAGGGCTGCTAAGTCGGGAACACTTTTGCTTCCTCGTGTTGCCTTGTGTAAATGTCGCGTTATGTTCTCATGTGCACGACTGCGCCGGGGAGCTCAGAGCGCGCTGCCTCAGGAGGTGGTGAGGGCCGTAACCCGGGTTCCAGCCAACCAGGCCTGAAGGCGGGAGCTGCGGCTACAGACCTGAGGCCCCCGCGCGAGGCCTCACTAGGACGGGAGGGGAGATCCGCACGTAGGTGGGACTTGGCGGGGGGCCCCTGCGCGGAAGGTGGGTGGGTCGGCCCCCCTGCTGGGTAGGTGAGACCAGCGCTGGGCCTCGAGGTGAGGCGGCCGTGCGCAAAGAACGCGCGGGCGTTGGCATTCGCTGGTCCTGGCAGTTGGCTGGGCGCGGCCTCCGAGCAGGCCGGTGGACACCAGCCTCTCTTGTTGGCCGGCGCTGTCCAGAGACAGCCGGAGAGGTTAGGCAGGCTGTGAGACGCCCAGGATTCCCACGAAGCGATGGTGGAAAAAGGCAAGGGCAAGGCCGCGGCTGCGCCTGCGCCTGCGCCTGCGCCTCGGCCTCCGCCTCCGCCGCCGCCTCCGCTTCCACCTCCAGCCGCCGGGGCCAAACACCCTGAAAAGAAGGAGGGTGAGGGCCAGGATGATGAAGATAAAGAAGACAAACCAAAAAAGAAGTCAGTGCAGCCCAAGCATGAAGTAGACACAAGGAAGGGATGTGGTCGCTACCGGTGGGAGTTCAAGGACAGCAATAAAGAGTTCTGGGTCTTGGGGCACGCCGAGGTCAAGATTCTGAGTTTGGTGAGTTGAACTGGTATACCCGGTGGGTGTCCACGAACAAGGGGAGGGGAGAGGAGGAGCGGGTTCCGGGGTTCCTCCGAGAGGCTCCGGAGTCCGTGAGAGCCTTTTTGCCGCTGGCTCAGGCGTCTGTTTCGCTGCAGGGCTGTCTGATAGCGTCGCTGGCAGTGTTCTCTTCAATGCCGGTGCACCCCATCTTGCAGCTCATCATCACCATGGAAATATCCATCTTCAGCTTCTTCATCATCGTCTACACCTTTGCCATCAATAGATACATGCCCTTCATCCTGTGGCCTATTGCTGTAAGTGTGGGTGGTGGGAAGTATCCTCAGCCCCTGTGCTGTTCACTTGAGTGTCTTGGCACCTGGAAGTGACTGAACAGAGAGAGACACACCTCACCTCCCATAGTTTTGCTCGGGTCATGGGCTCGGCAACTTCCAGTGGGGCCCAAGCAGGGGCAGCTGCTCAGGGGAGGGGTAGCTAGGCAGAAAATGCTCTAAAAAAGCCTACCTGTGTGTTGGGATGAGAATAGGGAACTCTTACCTATCTGGTGGGCCTGAGCCTTTGCTCTCCTTGGAGGGAGGGAAGGGGAGGTGTAGCAACCAACTGTGCCTCCTAACTCCTGTGCCAGCTCACACCTGATTGGGCAATCACCCCAGAAGGCACCTCATCCCCAGAATTCAAAGAAGGAAATCGGTCTCCCCAAAATCAATAAGACAAAATGAGGTGTTTTTTTTTAATCACTTCTAAAGCAGCCTTAGGTCTCTAATGAATATCCCTATAAAGGATGGTTAGTTCAGAAGAATGTTCAGCTCAAAGCAATTGTCTAGTGGAAGGAGACAGAGCTAGGCAAGCTACCAAACCACTCCCAGCTTCTGTTTCCCCGTCTGTAACATGGGGACAGTAATCGTCACTTGTGGGATTAGCATTTAATCCTGAGGATTAAATGTAAATTGCATGACGCTGTGCCTGAGGACTCATGGGCTTGAATCCTGCCCATCATCTATGTAATAACAAGGCACACCCACCTAACCCTCGGCCAGTCAATGAGCACCCCAAGTCCCCTTGTTCACAGCACATTTATAGCCTGCCTCTAAAGCCCTCTGCTCACTGTTTCACTCACGTTATATGTGAGGAAGTGAGCTCAGACTGGTCACATAACTTGCCCCCAGGTCACTCAGCTAGTAAGTGGCAGAAAAAAACACTCAAACCCAGCTTTGTCAGTACATTCTGTCCTGCCTCCTTTATTAGGGTCCAGGGATCCATAGGTCTCGGTGGGGTGGGCGAGAAATTCCAGGACAGAGAGAAAGGAGAAGGTCAAATAAGGACTCTTGGGAAAGAAACAAGTAGAGGACAAAGTAAAAGGACAGGTAAAGGACAAGTTCCCAGTCAAGGAGGCTGAGAAGATATTTGTAACTCCAGCAAGATGAAAAACCAACAAACCCTGGAAATCTTCCTGCTGTACTTACCTAAAAATACTAAGGGAAATATAACCAGTATTGCTTTAACCAAATGGCTGAGCTGGCAAACAAGAAAGGGAAACACACAGGTACCAGAAATGGAAAACAGGTAGTGATCACATAAGCTGCAAATTATGAGGTGGGAACGGCCCATGAGGTATTGTCTCAGGAAACTCAGTATGGGTTTTCATGTACCCTCAACTTGAGACGAGGCCTTGATCCCAAGCAAAGTAGGGGTTTAGAACTGAGAACCCTACGTAAAGCTGGCACCCTGGAAAGACTGCTCCCTTGGAAAAGATAGACCCTATAGACAGAGAAAACACATACGTTTCCCCAACACATCAGAACAAGAAAGCATGTTCATCTCTGCCCGAGCTTCAGGTGGGGGCAGGAGGGGAGGTCTTCCTTAAGAAATAGAAACCTTGAGACTTCCCTTTGTACAGATTTGGAGTTTAAATTTTTGCTACCTGTAGCCTAGAAACCTTCATGCCTGGGAATTAGCATAAAAATTGATCCCGATCTGATAATATTCTGATGATATCCTTGGGACTCCTAACCAAAACAAATGCAAAATCACAATTTAGGAATGAAGAGAATGGAAACCCTGCCAAAAATAGACTAACAATTCAAAATTACAAAACACTTGATTTTAAAAAAGAAAAAAAAATCTCCATGACTAAGAATCAATAATCAGCAAACATAACTAATGGGGGGATTAGAACCCCGAGAATATAATAGAAGAGCTGTCTGAAAATAATAATAAATATATTTGAAATGATTATAAACATAAATAAGATCCTTAAGAAAAGAAGAAACTATGAGGACAGAATAGACCGATTTTTTAAAAAGTACAAAGTACAATGTCTAGAATAGAAAATATAGTTATTGACATAAAAATGTCAATAGATGAGTTCAAAAGTAGATCAGAAACTGCTTAAGAGAATTTATGAACTTGAAGGTGTGGAGAAATTCCCCAGAACATAACACTAAGAGATAAGAGAGAAAATAAGAAAGAGAGAGAATAGAATATGGAGTAAGAAACATCCATCAGGAGTTGTCAAGAAGCACCCTGGGAGGCTGAGGCAGGAGAATCACTTGAGCTTAGGAGTTTGAGACCAGCCTAAGGAAGAGCGAGACTCTGTCTCTACTAAAAATAGAGAAATTAGCTGGGCGTGGTACCATGCGCCTATAGTCCCAGGTACTTGGGAGGTTGAAGCAGGAGGATCGCTTGAGCCCAGGAGTTTGAGGTTGCTGTGAGCTGGGCTGATGCCACGGCACTCTACCCTGGACAACAGAGCAAGACTCTGTCTCAAAACTTTACAACAGGAAACATCATAAAATTTTAAAAACAAACCAATAGAAAAATGGGCAAGGGGTACGAATAGGCAGGAAGCCCACATGCCTAAAACATGTTTTTGAAAATATTCATCTTCATTAGTGACCAGTGACATGAAAATTAAAACAACAGTGAGGTACCATTTCAACTATCAGATTGGCAGAAATCAATAAACCTGATAATCCTGGATGTTGGCAAGGACAAGGGAAATGGGACCTTATCCATCACTGGTGTGAGTCAGTTGGCACAGGCACTTTGGAGAGAAACTTGGCAATATCTAGCCAAGGAGAGTACGTGCCCAGGAATCATGGACAAGGGCATTCACTGCAGCAGAGTTTGTAAGAATAATAGTTTTTTAAAAGATAGAGACCACTTTTCTCTAGTTTCATTTATTCATACAATAGACTGTATCAGTTAAAATTAATAATTTAAATCTGTATTTCTCAATGTGGATAAATCTCAAAAACATTGAGTTTAGAAAGCAAGACATATTAGAAGGTATGATACCTTCAATTTAAATTTTTGAAACCTACAAAATAGCATATATTGTTTATATAATATGCAGGAAAATACAAATACAGATTAGGAAAACTACACGCCAACTTCCAATGCGTGGCTGCCTCTGGGAGGACAAAAATGGGGGACAGGAAGAGGGATGGAAGGGTGGAACTGCAGCTCCCCATTTTAAAGAGACTTGAAGCTAATATTGCAAGACATTAACATCTGTTGCATTTCAGTGGCTCAGTGGCCTGGTGGAAGTGGAAGTGGGGGTGGATGTTCTATTATTTTCTGTGTGTTTGAAATGTACCAAAATTAAAAACATTAAAAAGGAAAAGAAAAGGCCTGAGACAACGTGGCCAGGGAAGAACAGCCAGCAGAAAATGCCATCATGGAAACCAAGGGGAATGATGGGTGTGCTCAAAGGCTGCAGGATCCGCTGCCTCTCACCCCAGCCTCTCCCCGCAGGAGTGATGATGGGGAAAGCCAGCCTGCTATGGCCGTGGCCTTGCCAGTGGAGTGAGGGAAACAAGTATGTAGTGAGGGTGAGACCGGAGCCACAAGGGATGGGGAGAAGGGGTGATGAATGAAGGAAGAGGTGGTACAGCCTTGCAAGAAGGGTAGGGGGTCCAGGAAGTAAGGCCAGGGGCAGGCATGAAGAGAGGCCACTGCCAGGCTCCCAGGGAGGCATCAGAGGCCAACAGAGCCTCCTGCCAGCAGTGCAGCCCACCCAGATTGGCCCTGGGAACAGAAAGATGAGGTGGGGGACTCCTCCAAACGGACATCATTAAGTTGTACAGTTGTGCATTTATTTAAGTTTCAGTAGGAGGAGACATAACTAGACACCAAATGCGCGATTTCACAGACAAGATGGTAGGGGATGGAGCCCGAGCCTCAAGGCAGTTAAGCGTCCTGAACTTTGGGTCTCAACTCAGAAAGCCCCGGGGGAGGTGGGGGGCACAGGTACGTCCACCCAGCCTGGTGTGTGTTTATCCTCATATTTAAAAATTAGGCAGAAGTTTGAACATCATTCCTTTGGAGGAAGCCACCCTGGGTCAAGTGTTGACGGGGGCCTTGGCCCTGCCTGAGGCTGACCGCTCTCTCCCACCTGCAGGACCTCCTCAATGACCTGATCGCCTTTGCCTTCCTCGTGGGAGCCGCGGTCTTCGCTGTGAGAATCCAGTCATCCCTGCCCATGGTCTACTTGATTGGTCTGGTGAGCCTTTCCCTGTCTGGTTGTGCATTTGCTCTGAATTCACCTCTTTTGGAACATGGGTGGTTCCCCTGCTTAAGAAAAAGGCTTCTTTTCACAAAGATCTTGGGATCAAAGCAAAGTTTAAAAGTAAAGTTGGTGAATGTTTCCAGTGGAGTTGCCATTTAAGTAGAGACTGTGTCCAGGGAGCCCGCCCAAGTTAACGGCTTCTGGCTGGTAGCCGGTGCTTCCGGGGCAAAGGGCCCCACTCTGGCTGGGCTTAAAGAGAGAAAAGAAAAAGATGCGATGATGGGACAGTGGCGATGGAGAAAGCTGAGGCAGAGGGAGGGGCCAACTCAGGGCCTCTCAGGGCTGTTAGTCCCAGGGCATGTCTTAAGCAGCATCTGCCGCTGCAGTGGGAAAGCAGAAGGAAACACATGTCCTTTGCAATGAATAGCAAAAGTAACCAGGGTCCTTTTGTTTTCCAGATCCTTATGGGTGTGGCTGGATTTTTTGCTTTAATTGATGTATGTTTGCAAAAAAACCACTTCAAAGGCAAGAAGGTCAAAAAGAATGTGCTAGTTCCTCCTCCAGGAAAGGAAAAGCCACCTGACCAGGCTCAGGGACCAGAAGCAGACAAGGGCAAGGCAGCGCCACCAGCAGCAGCACCAGTCTCGGCAGCAGCACCAGCCAAAGGAAAGGGGAGGTGACTTGGAGGAGGCTCTCCTCGTCGGAAATGGCAGCGTATTTTACAGCAAACCACTATCTCCCCTGTCTCCTTTCCAGAATGGTTTTCTTTTCCATTTTAATAACCATCTGTGCTTGGAAAAGAAATGTCTCTGTAAATCGATTTTAAAGGTGAAAGTTGCTGTAAACATTATTTTGTTCATTCAACAAAAGTTACTGAAAGTCACGGTGCAGAGGGCGGTAGGGCCAGGGAGCAGGGCTGTCTGGAGGCCTGGGGGAACAGAGGTGTGGGTGACACTGACCGCCAACACTGACAAGCCAGAGTGGCCGGGGGGACATGAGAACCTGGAAGGCAAAAGGATGCATTTTGTTCACATCAGTGTTTTTATATTACTTAAAAAAAAAAAATCCAAGCAATTGGTATGAGGAAACTAAGTTTGCTGGCCTGCCTTGCTCTTACTTTACAGTTTAGTATTGATGCTTATGAAGTTCACTGGGGAGGAGGGCAAGGCTGGAGTGTCATCTCCTCAGGGCTCAGAGCCTCCCAGGGCCTGAGCAAGGTAGGCAGCAGGAGCTGAGGCCAAGTTTCCCTCAGAGTCTTCCAGCCAGCCCTCTGGGACCTGAGCATCAGCCCAGGCCAGGTTCCAGCTGGGCCCTGGCGCTGGGGTCCCCACACGCAGGCCTCACAGGCTCCTCCCCCAGGGAGAGCCCCACTCTTGCCGGACAGTCCAGCTATCCCAGCAGAAGGGGCATCCTCACAAGGGGACAGCCAGGCCCTAAACGGATATGTGAGGAGCTGAGAGGAGGTCTGCACGAGGGAGACAGGCTGGGAGTGTGGCTGAACCTTGGGGACCGTGATGATGACTTGAGCCTTTGTGCTACGTGCCACGGGGATCACCGAAGGTGAGGAAACAGCAGGCTCCACTTTCCCCAGGGAGAAGATCACACACATGGCTGCTGCCGCAAGGGGTGTGCAGTTGGAGGAGGCTGCTGCCTGCCGTTCAGGTAGGGGGATAGGCAGCGTCTGGCAGTGCAGACCTGGAACTTGGGGTGGCCCCAGCCCCAGCTCCTGTACCCCTCAAGTCCACTGGTCTCTCTGTGGTCCCCACACCGCCCCCTGCAGGCTGGGCAGTGTGAGGCAAATCTGCAAGGTGTGAGAGCAACTAGAGGAAGTTAAACAGTAGACGAAAAACTCAAGAATGTACACTCTCCTGTCATATGACCCACAGTTCCTCTCCTAGGCATTTAGCCCGGAGAAGTGATATACTAGAATGTTCACAATAGCCAAAAAACTAGAAAGAGGCAAATGTTCCAAAGGAGAAAAACCATGCTACACTCACAAAATGGAATCTCCTACTCAGCGATAACAAAAAACACACTACGGATACACAAGCACAGACCAATGACACATCATACTGAGGGAAAGAAGCCAGACACAAAAGGAGGACATACCGTGTGATTGCGTTTCTAAGAAGTTCAAGAACAAGCAAAAATATAGTGAAAGAAATTACAACAGCGGTTGTCCTAGAAGGTGGAGGCTGGGGATTAATTACAAAGGGGCATAAGGGAACTGGGTTGCCCTTCTAGACCAAACCTAGACAAAAGCTACCTCTCTTAACCTCGAGCATACAACCACTTTCAGAGCCTAAGAGACTCGCCGAATTCTGAATGGTACTGAGGGCAAGAAGGATGTCCTGGGAGTTGCGCGGCTGACAAAGGAGCAGTCTTGAAGCAGAGGCAGGTAAGTGAGGTCCCCAAGACAGAGGTAGAAAAGTGAGGTCCCCATACGGACCACCAAACGTTAGGGTGGGGACTCATAGCATGGGATGAGAAAGAATTCTCGACACAAAGATTAGGATAGAAGTAAAAAGTTTATTTTACTTTCCCCAAAAGAGAGAGGAAAGAGCTCGGCACAACAGTGAAAGAATGAAGGAGTGCCAGCCCCAAGGTTTTTATGGGGATAACGAAAAAGAAAAAAAGTGATTGTTGTCAGCTGATAGCAAAAAGCAGCTCTGAAGTGGCTGAGTCTGTTTTTCCTTTTTTCACTCTCTCTTTTCTGTGAGCCTGGCTTATCAGGGTCTTTGGAAAGTGGTCTGGCGAGAGCCAGAGCTGGGGGAGGGTCACGTTCCTTTTATCTTCTCAGTCCCTTTCAAGTGCTCTGAAAATAAATTCTCAAATAAAACAATTTAAGCCACAAGTAGTTAATCAAATAAAGGGATAGCTGTGTCTTTCTCTCTCTCTCTCTCTCTCTGTCTCTCTCTCTTTTTTTGGTAGTTTATTTTTCTCCATTAGATAGCTTATTAGCAATGCCATCCTTTCAGAATGGCTTTTGTTGTTAAATCCTTTATTTGGCCATAAAAAAGGTGAAGAGAAGAAAATAAAAAATACCTTAGCCTTAACTACAACATAAACTTTTTAAAAATTATGGTAAAATAAACATAAAATTTACCATTAATGACATTTAGTACATTCAGTGTTGTGCAACCATCACCACTATCTAGTTCTAGAATATTTTCATCAGCCCAAAAAGAAACTCTGTGGCCAGGAAGGAATCATTCCTCATTTCTTCCTTTACCCAGCTCCTGGCAACCACTAATCTGCTTTTTGTCTCTACAGAGTCATAATAAGTGGCCTTTTGTGTCTAGCTTCTTTCACTTACCATGTCTTCATGTTTCATCCATGTTGTAGTGTGTATCAATGAAACAATCACTTCACTGCTTTTGTTTTTAATAAGAATAATTTAAAAGCTTTTTATTGAGGTGAAATTAATCGTTAATCACCCTTTGTTTGATTAATATAAAATTAATCATTTTAAAGTGAACAATTCAGTGGCATTTAGTGCATTCACAATGTTGTGCAACAACCACGTCTATCTGGTTTCAAAACATTTCCATAATTTCTGTGGCTGAATGATTCTATTGTACGGCTATACCATGTTTTGTTTATCCATTCATCTGTTGATGGCATTTAGGTTGTTTCCCATCTTTTAGCTGGTGTGAATAATGCTGCTATGAAATGTAGTGTACAAGTTTTTGTTCGTACCCTGTTTTCAGTTCTTTGGGGTATTTACCCAGGAGTAAAATTACTGAGTCAATATGGTAATTCTGTGTTTAGTTTTCTCAGGAACTGCCAACTATTTTTCACAGTGGCTGCATCATTTTACATTCCCACTATCAACGTATGAGAGTTCCAGTTTCTCTATATCATCTCCAACACTTATTATTTTCCTCTTTTTTTTTAAATTAAAGATGTCCCAGTGGGTTTGAAGTGGTCTCTCATTGCACTTTTGATTTGCATTTCCCTAATTGCTAATAATGTTGCAGATCTGTTCAAGTGATTGTTGGCCAGTTGTAGATCTTCTCTGTAGAAATGTCTATTCAAGTCTTTTGCCTGTTTTTCAATTGGGTTGTTGGTCTTTTTTGTTGTTAAGTTGTAAGAAGTTCTTATATATTCTAGATAGTATACCCTTATCTGATATATGATTTGCAAATCTTTCTCCCATTCTGTGGGTTGTCTTTTTACTTTCTTGACAGTGTTGTTTGATGCACAAAAGTTTTTAATTTTGACAAAGTCCAATTCATCTATTTTTTCTTTTGAAAAAGAGCATTTTAGAGTTCTAAAATCGGTGGTGAGCAAATAACTCATAAAAACTTAAATCTAAATAATTCTTAATGCATAATGAAAAAAAAAAGCAATAGAGACCTAAAATCTCAGATAAAAACAAGAGGTTGTAGGAAAAAAAAGAAAACATAGAAAATAAAAATATAAGCATAATAGCAATCACAATAAATGAGAATAAATCCATTTTTCCATTAAAACACAGAAACTATCAGATTGTTGAGGTTTTATAAATCTAACTTTATAATTAGTATGAGCAACACAATTAGAACAAAATGACACCAAATAAAATTATTTGTAAAAGCCAGTTCTGGGGACTATGGAATAGGTTTACATTACCCTATCTCTCCTACTGAATGCAACTAAAAACCTGGAGGGAGTACATAGAGCAGCTCTCTCAGGTTTCTGAAAAGTCAACAGTAGCAAGCAGTTTGGGGAAGGAGACCAGAATTTAAAATACCACTGAACCAACAGTGAATTTCCCTGGGGTTTTTTCCTTGGTATCTCCTGGCCTGGACTCATAGGTAATCCAAAATCCAGAAGTATGCACTGGGTGTAGACAGAAAGAGTTCCAAGAGAAGCCCTCTATTCCTAATTGTTATGGACCTAATGTTTGTGTCCCCCAACAAAATAAATTCATACGGTGAGGCTGTCACCTCTAGTGTGGAGATGGAGCCTCCAAGGAAGTAATTAAGGTTAAATGAGGTCCTAAGGGTGGGACCCTGATGTGATAGGATTAGCGTCCTCTTAAGAAAAAGACACCAGAGAGTGTTTTTTCCCCCCGTAACCCCATATGGCACAGAGGAAAGGCCATGTGAGGACACAGTGAGTAGGTGGCCACCTACTGGGAGTCCTCACCAGAAACTGAATTTGCTGGCACCTTGATCATGGACATCAAGCCTCCAGAACTGTGACAAAATTAATTTCTGTCATTTAAGCTACCCAGTGTGTGGTATTTTGATTTGGCAGCCTGAGCTGACTAATAGCTAATCCAAGGAGCAAGAAACAGCCATTATGAGAGTCGGGGAGTCCCTTGGTTTTTTTTTTTTTTTGAGACAGAGTCTGACTCTGTCATCCCAGGTAGAGTGCAGTCATGTCATTGTAGCTCACTGCAACCTCAAACTCCTGGGCTCAAACAATCCTCCTGCCTCAGCCTCCCAAGTAGCTGGGACTACAGGTGCACCTGACTACACCCGGCTAATTTTTTTATTTTTAGTAGATATGGGGTCTTGCTCTTGCTGGTCTTGAACTCCTGAGCTCAAGCGATCCTCCCACCTCAGCCTCCCAGAGTGCTAGGATTATAGGCACGAGCCACCGTGCCCGGCCTAAGGTTAAGACACTTTTATAAGTGATGACACCAGCCACTTAGTCCATCTCTAAAGAATTTAGGGTCCTGGGAATTTAATCATATCAATGCAGTCTTTTTCATGGTATTAACTGAAGAACAATGGGTGCCCTTTACAGATTTTTTTAAGATTAGGAAACAAAAAGAAGTCAGAAGGAGCCAAATCAGGACTGTCTGAGGGATTTTTAAAAAGTTCATGGAAAATTCATATTATGAAAAAACTATGCATGGATTTCAAAAATTTTTTTGCACCAAAATAAACTCGTACTGACTAGCTACAACATGTCTGAACAAGATCTAGTATGAGGCATTAAGAAGGATAAGACATCAGTTTAAAAAGAACCCTTATCAGAATAACATGAATTCTGCTAAAATTAAAGCAAGAATAAACATCAAATGTTACGGTGAATCATGGAAGGGAGAACGATGAAATCACTGATGGTTTATGAAAAGTTTATGGGGACAATTCCCCAGAGAAATCAGCGGTTTACAAATGGATAACTTGTTTTAAGAAGGGATGAGATGATGTTGAAGTAAAAGCCCACAGTGGCAGACTATCCACGTCGATTTGCAAGGGGAAAAAATCACCTCTGTCACGCCCTAATTGAAGAGGACGGATGATTAACAGCACGAACAACAGCCAACACCACAGATATCTCCACTGGTTCAGCTGATACAGTTCTGACTGAAAATTAAAGTTGAGCAAACTTTCTACCCAGGTGCCAAAACTATTGCACCCAGATCAGCTGCAGACAGACGAGCTGAGCTTTCAGTGGAAATTTTTAAAAGGTGAGATCAAGATCCTAAAGCATTTCGTGGAAGAACTATACTGGGAGATGGAACGTGGCCATATCAGTACGATCCTAAGACAAAGCGCCATCAAAGCTGCCGCCAGCAAGAGGCAGAAGTGGCCCAGGTGAAGCAAAAGGGGACCCGCCAAGAAGGAAGGTCCCCTGGCAAAAGGTTTACGGCATGCTCAAGGCATTTCACTTGTTGACTTTCTCACGGGCCAAGAAATGATAACATCTGCTTATTACGAGAGTGTTTTGAGAAAGTTCGCCAAAGCTTTAGCAGAAAACACCCAGAAAGCTTCACCAGAGAGTCCCTCTCTGCTGGGACAATGCTCCTGTTTATCCCTCTCAAACAAGGGCAATTTTGTGACAGTTTCAGTGGGAAATCATTAAGTATCCACCTGACAGTCCTGATTTGGCCTAATTTTTTTTTTTTAATTTCCTAATCTTAAAAAAATCTGTACAGGGCACCCATTTTTCTTCAGTTAATACCCTAAAAAAGACCTCATTGGTACAGCTAAATTCCCAGGACCCTCAGTTCTTCAGAGATGGACTAAACAGGTGGTATCATCGCTTACAAAAGTGTCTTGACCTTGATGGAGCTTATGTTGAGAAAAAAGGTTTATATTTTTTATTTTTATCTTTTAATTCCATTTTTCCACAAATTTTTTGAATTCCCCTTATATGCAAGTTCCAGTTGCTCTATATCCTCACCAGCACGTGGTAGTGTGTCCTTTTTTTTTATGCCATTTTAATAGGTGTGTAATAGTACCTCATTGTGGTTTTAATTTACATTCATAGATATTTAATGATGTTGGGCATCTTTCCATGTGCTTAGCAAATATTCATATATCTCCCCTGGTGAGTTGTCTGGTTCAATCTGTAGCCCATTTTAAAATTTGGGTTGTTTTCTTATTATTGAATTGCAGTTCAGAGCCCTGTTTTTAATAACACAGATCAGAACAAGATCTCTCTCTGTTAGAACTCTCACCTGGCCTCCTCCCAGGGACTTGAGAGTAAATCCAAACACCAGGGTCTAGTCCTCCACAATCTGGGCCTTCCCTTCCCCCTGCCCTCCCCCGACCCCTTTAACTCTGTCCTCTTTGACACTTCCTGGCTGGCTGTCCTCTGAACAGCCAGACATCTGTCACCAGGAATCACCTTATTCAGGATTCCCTGGACTTGTTCAGTGTTTTCTCCCCCAACCCCCACCAAAAGCTGGGACTTCCCTGTATCCTGGGCTGCTAGCACTGCTGTTGATGGAATAAATGCATGTCAGGAAAGGCTTCTTTGGGGAATGACACTGTATTATTAATATAATCACTAAAGAATAAGAACTTACTCAGACAAGAAGGTAGAGAAAGAACCTTCCAGGTAGAGGGAACAGCATGTGCAAAGGCCCTGTGGCAGGAGGGAGCATGGTTTGTTCAAGGAACTATAAGGTTGATGGGAGAAGCAAGAGAGGAAACCACAGTAAGGAATTATGTTTCACTTCTATCCCAAGACCCTGAGCAAGATGGGAACCTCCCAAGGTTTTGTTTTTTGTGTGTGTTTTTTGTCTTTGGGGAAGGAATGGAAGTGCCATGAC
>RJWJ010025047.1:0-24265 GCA_004363605.1 Indri indri | reverse complement strand
CTGAGCTCAGGAGTTCGAGACCAGCCTGAGCAAGAGCGAGACCCCGTCTCTACCAAAAAAATAGAAAGAAAATTAATTGGACAGCTAAAAATATATATAGAAAAAATTAGCCGGGCATGGTGGCGCATGCCTGTAGTCCCAGCTACTCAGGAGGCTGAGGCAGAAGGATCACTTGAGCCCAGGAGTTTGAGGTTGCTGTGAGCTAGGCTGATGCCATGGCACTCGCCCCAGGCAAGAAAGTGGGACTCTGTCTCAAAAAAAAAAAAAAAAAAATTCCTTAGGGAACTATAAAGCTTTATTTTAATTAAAGGATCAAATAACATACAGGGACCATGGTCCCAAGAGAATGTAAACAATTCCTAAGCTAACAATTCCTAAGCACCTATTAAGAGTCAATCCATGTTAGGCTCGCTCCTGTTAGTTCATTCATTCCTCACAAGAGTACTTCCCATGGTAAGAAAACTGAGGCTTAGAATAGTCATAGTCATATATCTAGTAACCCTGGAACAAAAGCTTAAGTTTTAGAAAGAACATGATGAATCTAACTGCACTAATACACAATGTTACTTGAAATAATTACTCTGAAAATATGCTCTAGGGTACAAACTTGATATATGCATACTATAGTTATGTTTTTAAAAATGCAAAGAAAAAATATACAAAATTAAACATAGCAAAATATTAACAAGTGTTTTAGGATCTGGGCAACTTTTTTTCCCCATCCAGTATCTTAACTTTCAATAACATGGTGATAATATTCTGGTTTAAAAAGTGAAAGTATTTCTGTGTTTGAGTGTTTCCCCTTAAAACTCTACTGAGCCAAATATTCCTCTTTCGCATATGACTGAAGCTACGTGAACTTATCACAAATCAATTTTTAAGGACTAAGGAGTCTTTAATAACGTGCACGCCCACCATTGTGCTCCGAAATAGTTAAGTGACTAGAGAATTCTTGTCATGACAAGATAAATGGCATGAAAATGTCATACTTTAACTTACCGTAGGCTCACTTAAAGAAGACTAAAAGTGTGCTGTCTACAACTTCAAAAAGAGTAAAAAAAATTATAAAATAAGTCTGCAAAGCAAAAGTTTGGGTTTTTTTCATATTTTATTACTATCATTACAGCACAGCATTCCATAGAAACAGTAATTGCTACACATATTCACTGAATATAACACATTCAGGAAATTTTCCAAAACCATAAACTTTTCAAAATTCCCACAGGTGTTTTTCTTGAGTTCTCACTGGGCACTCAGCACAGCACCATACTAGATTCCCAGTCAGTCACAAACCACATTATCCCACTGAAACTGGTATTTACCTGTTAAATGTAATGTTAGGACTGGAGGAATAAAAGAATCTTGTGATTACAGTACAATACTCCATATATTGCTTAAAGTTCATTTAGCCATATTTCTTAATTTAAAAGAATGTAGATGAAAAATTTATCTAGAATTTAAGACCTAAGAGGGCAGGCATGTTTTTGGTTTATTTTCTTCACTGAGGTATCCCCAGAGGATAGAATGGTCTCTAGAACATACACATAGTAAGTACAGGTTGAGCATCCCTAATCCAAAAATCTGAAATCCAAAATGCCTCAAAATCTGAAATATTTTGAGCACCAACATGATGCCACAAGTGGAAGATTCCACACATAAGTACCCAACACAAACTTTGCTTCATGTGTAAGATTATTAAAAATAATGTATAAAATTACCTTCAGGACACATATAATAAGCTGTATATGAAACACAAATGAATTTCACGTTTAGACTTGGGTCCCATCCCAAGATAGCTCATCATGTACATGTAAATATTCTGAAATCCAAAACACTTCTGGTTCCAAGCATTGTCGATAAGGGATATTCAACCTGTATTTGCTGAATGAGTAATAAAGCAGTAAAGCAGGAATAATATAAAGTGAGAAATAATTAATTCAACAAGCATTTATTTAATGTCTACTATGTGCAAGGTGCTAGGAATCAAGTCTGAATTTTTCCCAGTGCCTGACCTTAAGTAACTATTGTCTAATGAGGAGCCAGCAAAACATACCATAATAATATAGTGTGGTATGCACTATTATGACGGTATACTTATGTTTTGAAAGCCTACAGGAAGTGCATCTATATGAAACTGAGCTGCAAAAGATGTACAGACACAGGCACTTCTGTACTTAGTCTGTGATGACTTAGTTAACTAGATTGGGGGGTCACGGGAGAGAGGCATACAATACCAGCAGAGGCAAACTAAAGTAGGAGGCGAACTAAAGTAAAAGGCAAAACAGAACATTATGGCTTTAGCAATTAAACTGCAAACCTAAAAAAATCCAAAATACAGTTTTTTAAAAGTCAGATATGAGTACAACAAATTAATAGTAGAAATTGGCATTTAAATGTTATCTTCTGGCCAGGCATGGTGGCTCACACCTATAATCCTAGCACACTGGGAAGCCATAGCAGGAGGATCACTTGAAGTCAGGAGTTCAAGACCAGTCTGGGCAACATACTGAGGCCTCATCTCTACAAAAAATAAGAAAAATTCACTGGGCATGGTGGTGCACACCTGTAGTCCCAGCTTATTTGGGAGGCAGAGGCAGGAGGATCGCTTTAGCCCTGAAGTTTGAGGCTACAGTGAGCTATCATGGCACCACTGCACTCCAGCCTGGGTAACAGAGACCTTGTCTCCTAGGGGAAAAAAAAAATCCATTTTCTTAAATTCCCTCTTGGTAACTGTCAGAGAAATTTAGCACTCTGAGGGCCCTTAGAGGCTTTAGGAATGTCTGTAATGACTTATACCTCCTCCTTAGCAATTGTTCACACTGCGGTTATAAATAACTACTGGTTATCCATCATAATGAACAACTTTGTTCACCTCAGCACACAAATAGTAATCACACTCTTTATGGACCAGAGCCACAATAACACACACACACGCACACACAGATAAGTGACCTTCTTAAACGGCAAAGTAAATAATAATAAAATTGCCACAGAGCAAATATTAATTTGTAAATTTCAAAGTAGTATCTTGTCAAATAGAAACCCTTGTAAAGAATCAAAAAACTCAGGACATTTGCTTCTTTATACATCAGAAGTATCAAACTCAAAACACTTGCATACTACCCTATCATTATCCCTATCATTATAAATTGGTAGAACACTCAATACTAAAGTAAGTCACACAGTAAATTCCATGAGGAAATATCCATAGGAACATCTTCAAAAATATATTTCACTGGAGCCTAGTTCCAGAGGCTGTATTTGAAACTCTCTTACTGGAGTTTGTTATTACATATCAGTTTAATAAGCTTACGAAAGAATCTGAGAAATCCAGCAGTAAACTAACACAATGCTGTCAATCCAGTGTAGTTCCTGGAATGTTGCAACACTTGAAACTCCAATTTTACAACAAGCACACACAAAATAAAGTGTGTCGCTTGTCTGTCAAAAGCTGGTTGCTCTTACAATGAAAGAGTCAAAAGCAAAAGCACTCCTGATAAAAAATACTAGAAAAAAACTGCACACGAAGTTTAAGATTTTATGACAATGACACAAACTCCTGCCCATCTCTCTAGATCCATTTCTGCCTCCTCACCAACACCACCCTATGCATTACACCAGCAGTTCCCAAACTTTAGTGTGCATACGAATCACTAAGGGAGCTTTGGTGAAGACCATACCAACCTCTGTATTGATTCACTAAGCCCAGGGAAGGTGTCAAAGAATCTGTATTTATTTTAGAAATTCTACTCCAGTTCTAGTAGTGTGAAACTAACTTCACTCTGACCTTCATGCTTTCGTCTAGAATATCTTTCCCCTGCCATATCCATTTCATACCTCAAACTTTGGCAAAAATACTCCCCTCCTGAAGCTTTTTTCATCTTCTCTCAAGGTAGAAAGGACTTTGTGCAACATAATGTGACAGGTCAAAAAGACCCTGGGATTCAAACTCTGGCTCTGCCACTTTCTACTGTGTCATCAATGGAAATTTTCTTAACTCCTCAAGCCTCAGTGTCCTCGATCTGATAACATTAGGAATAGTATCTATATTTTAAAGGGCTGTTCTGAGGATTAAATGCATGTAAAGCAGTTAGCAGAGAGCCTATGAGCATTCAATAAATACTACTAATCATTAATAACAAAATCATTTTAATTTTTATTACGAAACATTCGCCCTTCAAAATTCAGCTCAAATATATCCTCTGGGAAGGCTGAGTTGCTTAGCCATTCTCTACTTCACATGCCCATACCATCTCAGACATCCATTACTACTTCACTGTAAGGTGACTGACACATTTATCTTCATCATATACTGACCTTAAAAAAAAAAAAAAAAAGAGGCCATTTAAAAAAAATGTATCTTTTACCTGCAGCATAAAGAAGACACTCAAAATACATTCACCAAAATGAAAAAGAAACCCCACAAACAATGCTTAACAGAAGATATATGGAAAATGTTTGCAGTAAACATTATTTATTGAAAAATAATATTTTTTCTCCTCAGTTTGGCAGAATCAAAGACAAAGGCTGAAACCTAGTACAAAGTATAAATGGAATCATAACAACTAGTAAGAAATAGGGTTAACAGGGACGGTAGTGGCCAAGAAGAATGTTCTAGTTGTTTTGAGGTCCTCCCCATAAGGATGTTTTCCTTATACTAACACAACCTCTTGCTGGAAAGATTCAAACAAGAGCAGACTGCCATCTTTGCTCAACTGAAAGTGAGGCTGGAGCTAACCAGGGCCATCACCAACTTCAACAGTAGAAGGATGGTTGGGCCACTGCAGTGCTTTGCCTGCGGTCAGAAAGCAAGGAAAAGCCAGGTTCCATTTCCATACAACTTCTTCCTCAATAGTCCCACACCGTATTTTTCTTCTGTGGGACCCTCACGAAGAGAACACTCTACTTTTCTATGTAGATGCACTCTACAAGCTTCTGGATTTTAAAATACACATTTCCTTCAATATATTGTCCTTAAAACAGAAACCAGCTGACTAAAAACCACACAACTAATTTCATGCTGTTCAAGAGAATATTAAAGTAAAACAACAAAATTTATAACAGGCAATTAGTTACGACTAGGTCACATTCAAGGGCCAACCCTCAACTTGGTGCTCAAACTGCTTCATTAAAAAGCTGTATTTCCAGTGATGACTATGCAAAAAGATCTTTACAAAGTCCTTCTCCTTCTTCCCTATCTGCCCCTCTACAAAGCGTGTGAAGCCATCTGGCCCAAACCTAATTCTTCAGCATCACCTTCCATTAAGCTATTCCATTTCCAGCCACAATAGTCATTCTCGAAATATACCAAGTCCTTCCCATTTCTAGGCTTTGTACCTGCTGCTCCTCTAGCTAGAATTACCACAGCCCCAACTCTTTCTGCAGTCAGCTGCAATATCATAGCTACTAAGCTTCCTCCCACAGAACTTCGTATGTGTCCTTTCTGTAATAATGCACTGTACAGTAGGCACCTGCTTGCAGGTCTGCTACACCCATCTGGACACTTTCAAGCTTTATGTTTGCATTGCTGTGCCTAGCAAATGGTAAACACTCAAAAAATGTTTATTGAAAGACATGGGTAATAAATTATCACACGCATTATACAAACTTAAGCAATAGTGCCAAAATTTAGGGAAACACATTCTAATCTAAAGACTTAATTATCTTAATTTGGAAATCATATGACAAAATTGGGGACAGAGAAAGGAATGCCAACTATCTCCTATTGCACAGGAGGTACAGGGTAGTTGGGAATAAAAAAATTTTCAAAGAAAATACTGAGTCTAAACTTCAATACTTTTTCTTCAAATTAATAAAACTACCTTTCCATGCATCCTTCCATCCAATTTGTTAAGAAAAGACAATTTGATAATTTTTCAGTAAGGGAATACATACTAAAGACAAATTTAAAATAGTAAAAACAGCTAGTAAAGAAAAGGTTTACCTTTATATTAAAGGGTTCTTTACAAGGTTCTTCTAAATTTTGAATTTTTTAGTATGTTTTTGAATTATTCGATGCATGCTCATAAAACTGGGTTACCATATAAAATGATAGCACAGTTATTCTATTAAATTATTTTCCCTTTGATTTTAAAGATTAATGCACACTGCAGAAATAAGACAAATATTAACCACACTACCCGAAGGTCAACATCATTTACATTTTGGCATAATTATCTATGTAAATTTACTTCAAAAATTAACCAGGATCTAGAAGCACAACAATTCAATAGCCACATGGTGAATTCTCTATGTAACCAAGTATTCTTTTAAAACAATCTCAATCGCTGCACTGCCATTCTTAACAAGTATTCTTATATTTTAATCACTCATTTTCTATATTGTTGAGTATTTGTTTCCTTTCCTACGCTTACCATCCTCACTTTTCCATCTCTATGTTCTCATCCCAAGGTGGTTCTGGCACTTTACCCAAGGCAGCATTTGGGAATGTGAAGGGACATTTTTGGTTGTCAATGACCAGGGAGGATGTGCTACTAGAATCTGACTTAATGCCCAGGAACCAAGACAATAAACATCCTGTAATATACAGGCATGCCTCAAAATACCTACTGCTCCATGAATTAATATTAAACGTGTCTGGGGAGAGGATTTGTCTTAGGAGTTTTGCAGAGCTTTCCCCTGAAGGAATATGTGAACGTGTTGGTTTGCATTTCAAATGCTGTTACACTCGGAAGGGCATCTCTGAAAGGCAGTAGCAGCTGTATCCCACGAGACGCTGTGTTTCTCAGACCTAGAAGTTTGGATTTGCTTTGTAAAGCACAAGTGAATCCGTTAAAAACTACAGGCTGAGAGCTGACAATGGAGTGCCCTCCGGAACAGACAGCTTCCCAAATGGCTAAAAGCAAAGCTCTTGTTTAAACCACTCTAGACTACCTGTCTCCGTTCCCAATAACCTAATAAACGTGGAGCCAACATATCTCTGTTTACCCCCTCTGTTAAATGATAAACTTACCTTAGAATTTAGAAGTTAACCTTTGAAAGACTTTGTAACCGTTTGCTCACGTAGATAGAATTTGTTAAAGAATCTGTAGAAGCCTTCCGTAGAAGCCTTTTGAAAATCTGTTAACGTGAGAGGAACTACCTGCTGTTATGTAAACCTGTTGCCCCTGGCAATTATTCTCTGTTCCCTATAAGTTACCATGTAAGACCTCATTCAGGGCTTTTTGAGACCGATGGAGAGGTCTAAGCCCCCTTAGCTCCCACTTTGCCTATAATCTTTATAAACTTAAAAAACTATATCGTTGTCTCAGTGTATTCTTTTACTTCTTCCATTTTCCATTTTTCTCTATTATTTTCTTATCCCTTGCAACTCTACCAAAGGGAACTGGCTTTTTGCGGGGAGCATTGGCCACGTTCCCCGCAACCTACCACTAGCTTGCCCAGAATCTCTTGTTCAGGAAAGCAACGTAGGCTGCTCTCTGTGCAGGAGGGGCCGTGGACAGGACTCGGGGGACCTGACCCATCCGCACACAGACAGACCCAATGAGATGAAACAGAACAAAGGGCCCGATACAGAGTGTTATAAAAGACAAACAAAGCATACTGGGTCCCTCTGGGATTTGAATTTAGAAATGTGGACAGGCTTGACCAATCAGTAAAAGGGATAAAAATGAAGTCAAATGAGGACTTCTGGCACCATAGCGTGAGAAGTTCTGCTGGCCTGCTCCCCAGTGAAACTAGTGAAATTATTTAACAGCAACCATTTCAAGTCTCTGGAAATGGTCCTAAGGGCAAAGAGCAAATGGACAAACATCTACACAAATTCAACAAGAGGCTAGAGTCTCAGATATCTGAACCAAGATCACTCCCCTCTTCTAACTTCCCAGCTCAGGGAGGCAGAGACTCTACGGCCTACTACCGCAGCAAGAACACAGAGCCAGCCCCCGGCCCCACCTTGCCTCCAGTTAGAGGGCTTCCTTCCCAGGAAGAGCAGGACACGTCAGTGTTTCTCATATGCCCTCCAATGCCTATTGCTGAGGCTAAGTTCTGTGTGGGTGCAGTTGAGAGGTGGGGGCTCCCACATGTTGCCCAGCCCTTATTCACGGAAAGGTTCTACTGTGGGCACAGCATGCTGAAAATACTGGGGCCCTGATCACCCCAGCGTGTGACACTATGCCAGCAGAGGCAAGCCGAGAGGACTTCAAGTTGCCACCTCATTCCTACCTCTCACCCAGAGCCCAGCTTCTAGAGCTGGGGGGTCATTCACAGAGAAGCCTGCCACTGCTCCCACCCTCAGCTCCAGACCCTGGCTCAGAGATTTTGCCTAGAGAAAATGCAGGTTATAAACCAAATAGCTCCTAATCTCTCCCCAAAGAAACTTACTTCATTTCCAATCAAATTTGGGGAAGTTGTGGTGGAAGGTACTTGGAGGAGCCATCCTGGGGTCAGAGCAAACATCAAACACTGATCTCAGAAACTATTCCTTCAAAGGAACCAGGATTAGTTTGGGGGAACAATTTATGCCCCAGAGCATTGTTGAAAACAGTGGCAGGATCAAGGAGCAAAAAGTGGAGTTTAACAGCTGGGTGTGGTCAGGGAATGAGAAAAAAAAGAGCACTACCAATACTGCTGCCAGCCCAGGTGACCACGAGCATGCCCCAAACTGGACTTCCTTGAGGAACAACATCGGAGACTTCACACTGTGTGTGAGTAAACAGACTTCATTAAAATAATGGAGCTAGTCACTAAGCAAATAACAAAAACACTCCCCTAAGGGACCAGTATCCGGAGTTGCTACAATATTCTCTAAAATTCACAGTTTCCAACAAAAAATTAAGAAGCATGCAAAAAAAACCAGGCAAGTATAACTGACACATTGGTGGGGGCGGGGAAGCAGGCAACAGAAATGGCCTGTGAGTGCAACGGATTAGATTTATCGGAAAAAGACTTCAAGTGGCTATTGTAAACATGTTCATAGAACTAAAGGAACACATGAGCCAGAAGTAAAGACAGCATGATGATAATGTTGCATCAAATAGAGAATATCAATAGAAATGGAAATTATGACTCATCACTTACAAGGGAACCCCAATAAGATTAACAGCTAACTTCTCAACAGAAACAACGGAGGCCAGAAGGCAGTGAGATAACATGTTCAACGTGCCCACAGGCCAAAAAAAAGAGAAAAATCCTGTCAACCAAGAATTCTATATCCAACGAGATTACTTTAAAAAAATAAAGACTTAACAACAACAACAAAAATATTTTCCCAGATAACCAAAACTTGAGAGAATTTGTTGCTAGAAGACACACTATACAAGAAATACTAAAGGAAGTTCAGGCTCAAAACAAGAGCTCTCAGATGGCAATTTGAATTCACATGAAAACACAATGAGCACTATAAAGGTAATTACATAATTAAAAAAGATAGTATAAATGTACTTTATCCTTTCTTCTTTTAACTGATTTAGATAGCAAGTGCATAAAATAATATGTATATAATGTACTGCTGGGCCTGTGACATATAAAAATTTAATGTATTTGCCAATTACAGCACAAAGGAGATGGGTAGGAACAAAGTTGTACTAGGCTAAGGCAATGACGGGAGAAGGTAAATAATTATAACAATGTACTTTTAGATTTGTAACATTAATAAATGCAGTATGTGTAACAATATTTTTAAATGTGAAAAAAGAGAATAGAGCTACATAGGAGTAACATTTCTCTTTAACACTGGAATTAAGATACAATTCAGCTTTCCGAGGGTGGCAGCAGGGACTCCGGACACCGGACACCGCCCCAGGAGTGGGAGCTGTCCTATCTCATCCCCTCCTCTCACACTTCGCGTTCCAACCAATAAAGGCCGTTTTTACTGCAGTTAAAAAAAAAAAAAAAGATACAATTCATCTGAAGCTGACTCTGGTAAATTAAGATGTACATGGTAAATCCTAGAAATACTAAAAAAAAAGCGAATAAATTAAAATGCTACATTAGAAAACATACACTTAATGCAAAAAAAAGCAGTAAAGAAAGAATAGAGACAAAAGACATGAAACAAAAAACACAAAAGTAAAATGGCAGACTCCAACTCTATCAATACTAGATGTGAATAGATTAAATAATCCAATCGAAAGACAGACTGGATTTTAAAGAACATGATCCAACTATATGATGACAATAGGAGACACACTTTAGATTCAAAGACCTAAATGGACTGAAAGCAAAAGGACAGAAGAAGATGTATGTATCATACAAACAGCAAAAACTCCAGGAAAGCTGGAGTGGCTATAGCAATATCAGACAAAATAGACTTTAAAACAAACAAAACAATGTTATTAGAGATAAAGAAGGACATTTTATGCTGACAAGAGTCAATCCATCACGAAGATGTAACAATTATAAATATATATGCCTAATAACAGATCACCAAAATACATGAAGCAAAAACTGACAGAAATGAAGGGAGAAATAGACAATTCAATCATAATAGTTAGAGACTCCAACATCCATTTTCAATAATGGAGAAAACAGTTGGATAGAACTATTAGACATCAGCTCAATAAGGAAACAGCAAACTTGAACAATATAGACTAATACAGCACTGTTACTGATCCTGATTTTAAGATTTTGATATTTTGTTCATATCTTTCTGCATTAATTTTGAGTTTTAAAATATTTATCTTGATCACTGAGTTTTTTCAAAACTTGAAAAAAAAAAAATAAAGCCAACCATACAAGAAACAGATATTAAGAACAGCCATTAGGCTGGCCTATCAATGACAGATGGACAGGACACACTCCCTGGACAGAAAGATTTAGAGCCCCCACACAATATATATGGTATATTAAACTCTTATTTTCTTAGGGTAGTCTGACATGAAACTTACTTATGTACAATTACTTTAAAAAAATAAGTTAAAAGTTATTTTTTAATAACATCGCCTTCTAATGAAGTGGTTAATAAATCTGCAAAAATCACTGGTCTTCAAAATTTTATCAGCATTTCCTACACTGACCACTACCTTACAGATTGTGTGTTTATATTCCTTAGAGATCTAAAGATATGTGTGCAGAGTACATACTGTAGGTGAAATGAATTAAAAAAAAATACTAGCCTAAATTCTAAAATGCAAATCATTATTTGGCAAATTATGTTGAGAGTACCATCTTGTGGTATGCAGAACAATGGCCTCCAAAGATGTCCACATCCTAACCTCTGGAACCTGCAAATGTTACTTAACATGCAAAAGGGACTGTGCAAATGTAATTAAGGCAAGAATCTTGATAGGGAGATTATCCTGGATTATCCAGTAGACTCAATATAATTATAAGGGTCTTTACAGGAGGAACGCAGGACAGTCAGAGACACAGATGTGATGACAAAAAGAAGAGATCAGAGTTTTGAAGATGAAGAAAGGGGCCTCAGCCAAGAAATGCAGGTGGCCTCTAGAAGCTGGAAAAGGCAAGGAAATGTATTCTTCCCTAGGGAAGGAACACAGCCCTGGTTGACACCTTGATTTTAGCCCAGTAAGACTCATTTGAAACTTGACCTCCAGAAATGTAAGATAATAAATGTGTTGGTTTAGGCCACTAAGTTTGTCAAGAAACTAATATATATCTTTCAGGCTTTGGTCCTGTAATGTGCACTGCTCCATTTAATAGAACTGTACTCTTTTAACATTCCACTAACTTCTAAAAAATATTTTTAATGGGAAAACAATCCAAAATTTCTTCTTAGAGGTCATTATATACATATGAGAGAAACACATTATATACATATGAGAGAATGAAAATGCAGGAGACATAATGTCAAAAAGTTAATAGTCATTTCTGTGAGAGCAGTAATGCTGACTTTAATTTTTATAAGGAGATGGGGTCTTGCTATATTGCCCAGTCTTGCCTAGAACTCCTGGGCTAAAGCAATCCTCCCACCTCAGCCTCCCATAATCTTTTTCTTTAAATTTTAGATACAGATACTCCTTAATTTATGATGGGGTTACATCCTAATAAACCCATGGTTAAGTTGAAAATATCTTAAGTCAAAAATGCATTTAATACACCTGAACTACTGAATATTACATCTTAGCCTACTCTACTCTGAATATACTCGGAACACTCACTACAGTTGGGCAAAATCACTTAACACAAAGCCCATTTCATAATAGAGTGTTGAACATCTCATGTAATTTATTGAATACTGTATTGAAAATGAAAAACAGAGTGGCTATATGGGTACTCAAAGTATGCATACAGCTTTTGTATCACTGTAAAGTCGAAAATGGTTAAGTTAATCCTAAGTCAAGGACTCTGTGATTTCCAAATTTTCAACACGCACATTTATTTATTCAGAATCCATTATCACTACAAAAAAGTAGTTGAAGATGCTGAAAGGTGAGCCTACATTATGTTTGTAAGTGCAGCACGAAGCCACATTATGACTACCCTAACAGGTTCTAAACTGACACTGGTCAAACTCCTGATGCTGTTTCCAAAGTAGAAATTTGAAATATCATACACTAAATGTTCTGTAACAATGCTTATGTTATCAAGTAATTTCTACCTATCATTAATTGGTATACTAGAATTTACTCTAAATGTTTGAGAGCATGCAAAAACTTGAGCGACATAAAAATCTGTAAAAGATGAGCCTTTTCCACACTCTCATTTAGCTCTCTGACCTCCCCTGCCCATTACTGACGCCACTCCAGCCACACTGGCTCCTTGGTGCTCCCTGAAGACATTAAGCACACTCCCACCTTGGGTCTTTGCCAGGAAAGTTCTTCTCCTACATATACATATCTATGTGGTTATCCCTACACCTCCTTTCACACCTTGGCTCAAATGTCACTTTCTTAATAAGGCCTACATCGACTTCCCTATTTAACACCAAAACCTGCCCTCCATCCTGGCACCCTTCACTTTGTTCTAATTTTCTTCTTTCCCCACAGCATTTTTTACCTTCTAACAAACTACATAATTTTTTAAAAATGTATACTGTTTAATGTCTTTCTCTCCCTGTTGGAAAATAAATCCAAGGGAAGGATTTTGACTTTTAGTCACTGATAGTTCAAAGCATCTAAAAAAGAGCTTAACACATAGCATGCGTTCTATAAATACTTGTTAAACATGTGAATATACTAATTACAATTTCTAAGAATTATTGTTACTAAAAATTGGACACTTTTCTGCACATGTGTAATCAAGCAAAGTATACGGCATATAAAGTTCTTAAAA
Source organism: Indri indri (assembly GCA_004363605.1). NCBI lineage: Eukaryota > Metazoa > Chordata > Mammalia > Primates > Indriidae > Indri > Indri indri. The sequence continues at coordinate 11,071 of RJWJ010025047.1, read as the reverse complement.
GAAAACATAAGGCATCTTTATCATTCCTGTGTTTCAGTTTGTGTCTACCCAAGCTTGTGGCTGATTTACTGAAAAAATGTTCCAATTTTATCTTGTTAACACTGTGCAGTAGAGACTATATAACCAGGAAAGCAAATTAAGTAGTTTTGAAATACTTAAGTATTAGGCCAAATATGTTAAAATGTACACAAGATCCAATCCTACTCTGTATTAAACAAAAACAGCTTTTAAAATTACATTTGCGTTGTTATTACATACATTATATACTTTAAAATTACATTTGCTTTGTATTATATACATTATATACATGTAACAATGCAAAATTAGAAGGCCAAATCCTGATATAAATTTTGATAGTCAATAACCCCTATAACTTTCTATTTCAACTAGCATTTTTTGAGATTCCAAATGTTTACTGTGCCAATAAGACATTATTTGGGGAATGCGGAAACTTAGACAAATATCAATGGCCTGGCTCATTTTCTGAATTGATATGCACAGTTAAAAACTGCCTAATATTTAGGCCAGGCGTGAGCCACTAGCACTTTGGGAGGCCAAGGTGGGAGGATCGCTTGAGGCCAGGAGTTAAGACCAGCCTGAGAAACAGAAAGACCCAGTCTCTACAAAAAAAACAGAAAAATTAGCCAGGCGTGATGGCGCACTCTTGTAGTCCCAAATACTTGGGAGGCTGAGGCAGGAGGATCACCTGAGCCTGGAAGTTTGAGGTTGCAGTGAGCTATGATGACCCCACTGCACTCTACCTCAGGCAACAGAGCAAGACCTGTCTCAAAAAATAAAAAGAAAAATTTTTAAAAAACTGCCTAATATTTGAAATGCGACCCAATCAGACCTTATTTCCTTGTGATTTCTTCAGTAACCAGATTATCCCTATTTATTTATTTTTGAAGAAATTTTCTATTATTTTATACTGACTGACCCCACGACAGGGACTCTACAACTCCTAAATATAACAGATCTCATAGAATGCAAGGGAAAAACCTCCCCAAAGATGTTTAGTCAATACCTCTGAATGGTGCTCTACACTTCCAGTGTCTGATCCGGAGTGCTGCTCATTTACATCATCCTCACCGTCTGACCCTGAATCTCGTTCATCCTGTACTGGGGTAGCGCCACCATCATCTGCTTAAAAATAAAACAAAAACCCACTTATGCTATAAGATGGATGATATCTACAGCTGAAATGAACACAATGAATCAAGGATACTACATAAAAGAAAAAGTTACCATGCATGAAGCATAACTAATCATGTTAATACTTTGAACTAAACAATACTCATACAAATATTAATATCAACAACCATAACATGTACTGGGACATGCGTGGTAGCAAAAGTACATCATAAAAGGAATGAAGCTTAAGAAACACCACTAAAAATCAAGCCAACAAATTCTAAATAACAGTGTGCCGTTTAACTATCTGAACTTCATTCATGATAAAAATTGAGTCTTTCTCTCCATAGCACCTACCACCTTCTAACATACTACATGATTTACCAAGTTGTTTAATGTGAGTCTTCTCCACTTGAATCAAAGTGCCACAGGAGCAGGGATTTTGGTTCACTGCTGGATCCCTAGAGGCCAGAACACTTCCTGGTATGTGACGTACTTATTGGTTTATGAATGAAGAACGCAAGGAACTCCAGTCCGGAAATAGTGAAAACTCATTAAATTAATGCATGTGTTATAATGTTACAAAATGGTAAACATGAATTGCTACCTAACTGTAACCAATACTTTATAAAGTAAAACTGTATTTAGAGGAATGTAGGGATGTTTGAGGATGCAGCAAAACTTGGTTAGGGGGTTAATAAAAATAAATATTTTTTAAAATGAAATAGTCAACCCCAGGAAAACCAAAAAGTTGTATAAGAATGCAATCACTATCATTCTAATGAGCTACTCTACTTAGTTAACGAGTAAAAAATAATTATACATTCATAATAAAAACAGTTTTGAAGTTTAACAATTATGCTGCAACAGTGGGAGTATGTGGGAGAAGAGGGCACACAGAGGCTAAAATACTGTCTTAGCATACAGTAATCATTACAGAATGCCTAAAAATGATGCAACAAGAGACAGCATAAATCAGGAATACAAAGGTAAACACCAAAAAACAGCTAAGAGAATAAGAAAGTTGGTGGGGGATAGTGGTAAATCAAGGTACTATTTTTTTGTTACCTCTTTCAGCACTTAACCTATGTACATGTATTATATACAATTACTTTTTTAAAAAGTAATTTAAAACCACAAATGAATTGAAAAAACTATTCTAAAAACATCAGGAAACGTTTTAAACAAAAGAGCAGCGCATGCTTGGAAGACTAGTTGTTACTACTTGCTGTCATACATAAGGAAACAACCTGAACTCAAAACAGAAAAATGCTTAACGCTTAAACAATTTAAGCACGTTGATACAGAATGCCCAAATAGAACTAGCACACAAGGGGAAGCAAACGTAACGTGTTTTCTCCCACTAGGTTCTGCCTTACTCGTCTTTGTATCACGGGTGCCTAGCAGCGTGCTAGCGAAGTGGAGCCCCGTTAAGTGTTTATTGAATAAAAAGGAAAGAAGGGAGACGTCGGTGAAGGAAAGATCTCAGGGTGAAGGAAAAGCACAAAACCCATCAATAAGTGCCAGAGGTGTACTCCTCACTCTAAAGAATTTATGTAACTCAAACAAGTGTCCTGCATTTTCTTACGTCCTGTGTTGTTACAGACGAGACTAAACTACTTCTAACTCGCAGAGTCAAAAGTCTAAGGAAGATCCTCGTCCCTAGGATTCTCAGAAAACTCTCAACTCCTGAAAAATCCTTCAGTAGACACTTCTTCCTCCCTTGCTCTTTGCACACAGTGGGAGCTTAATATATGGAAGTGACTTCTCAATTTCAGCAAAAACCTTGGCCGATTCAGAAGATGGCTTTCCCTTTAGAATCCCCTCCCCAAGGTTGTAACTTTGGGCTCACAGCTGGTCGGCGAGCTCTTCCCATTCAGCCTCAGTTCACTTCAGGCCAGGTGAGGGGAGGGAACGTCTCAGGGAGTTCCCTCCTCTCCCCGCGAAGGTGCAAGGCCAAACTCCGCCGAGTAACTGCTCCGTCCCCCAGCCCTGTCCCCCGAACTCCTGCCCCACCTGACTGGTCGCCACTGTAATATTCCGAGTCCATCGCAGGCGGGCTCTCAGCGGGGAGTGTCCGCGCCCCGCGCCGCCCCCGTCACCTCCTTCCTGGCGGTGTGACCCCCGATGGCGCGGACCGGCGCTCAGACGTCCCCGCCCGACCGGAGAGTTTGGAGGGTGCCGAAAGTTAAGAAAGCAGCAGGCGCAGAGGAGAATGCTTCGACCTAGAAGCCCCGGAAAAAAAGGCCGTACCCGGGAGCCCGGCAGACGAAAGGGTCAGCGCTCTACTTCCTCCTAGCGCCGCTCGGGCCAAAATGGCGGCGGCCCACGACCCTCAAAGGAATGCATCGCGCAGGCGCCGTCACCCGTCAACCGGCCAATGACAAGACGCAACGGTAATGACGCAAGTCATGACCGGAAAGGAGACTACTGGGAAAATTGAGCGGGAACTCGGGTTAAATACCTTCTTCAGGAGGAGCCTGATCTGTCCTCCGTGGAAATGATAATGTTACTTTCTCGGTTCTGTGTCCGCACCTTGTTTGATGAGCTTTTGAGTTACTCTTCCGAAAAATGAAGACGCTAAAATTACATTTTCCTTCATTCGGCCCAACCACTCTGTTCCCGTCATGCAGCGAGGCGCTTGATTCCCGCCCTTAGTTCGTAGAGGAAGTGGCGCGTTGCCCTCTGGGACTTGTAGTTTGAAGGGGGGAGGGGAGAGAGAGAGAGAGAGAGAGAGAGAGAGAGAGACAGGGAGAGAGAGAGAGAGGATGCGTTTCTAACGGGTATGATCAAAAGTGCCTCCTTTCAAAGCATTTTACTTTCTTCTTAAAAATAACGACTTAATTTCCATTTTAGTCATTTGTTCAGCAATAAGAAGTACATGTCTTTGCTTCAAGAAAAGTTTCCCTAATGACACCTTGAGGAAGGTATTGTTGAACTTTACCTGAGCCCTACGCTCCCGTAAAACAGCGATGATTAGGAACCTCACCTGTTTGTGTTCTTGGAAGGGCTCACTGTAAAGAACTGCCCTTCTCCGTATGACTTGTGATATAAAACTCATGCAGATGAGCCCTTTGTTTACCAGTGACAAGCCTGAAGACCTTTTCCTTTTTTCTGCCCCTGTTGATAAGGCCAGATACAGACCCTCCAAATTCTCGTTCATGATCTCTAGAGTGATTAGTTGAGATTAGAACTCTTTGCCTCCTGAAACTAGCTGGACACAGAGGTAAACATTTTCTGTTCACCTGACTGAGTGAAACTTCTGATTACAAACCAATCCTAACTATTAATACCAATCATCTCACCTTCCTCCCTACAAAAGTCTAAGGCAAAACCATGCTGCCAAAACACTATGTTTATGTCGGGGGTACTCTCCCTATTTCAATAGCCTGAGTGAAATACATTTCCTTACTTGTTTGTTTTTGTCTTAGACAAGGACAAGAACATTCTTGCCTTTTGATTGGAGGAGGGCCAGTGGAGGTGTAAGCAAAGATCTCCCAGTAGGTGTAGACTTATAGAAAAATAGAGTCTTTTCTTACTACTGCAAACACATGACCTATTTTTAAGCTGGTCAGAATATGCTGGCAGAGCCCAGATCTAGGCTCCTGAAAAAGACATAGAAAGGTAGTTTCTCTCTGGAAATTCCCACTTTTCTTGCAGAAGAGCTCATAGATATTCTTTCCCTGGTGTAGGGGAAACAGCTTTGAAATCCAAGTTCTGCCTTTTCAGCTATGGGCATGACGTCTTCTCAGGCTGTCATAAGAATCAGAAGAGCAAAGAACTAACAGTACCTGGAACCAAAGGTACAAAATTAGAATATTCTTTTCCTTCCATTTGATAGAAAAGACCCTAGGATATAGGCTCATTAAAAGGATTTGTTCTCTAAAATTTGGATTCAGTCAAAAGGCTGCACTCAAGGATTCAGAAGGGCACATGTGGCTCCAAGGCCACAGGTTCCCCACCCTAAGCTCTTTTCTAAAGAGTGAGAGAGTGAGTGATACTTTACCTATGTAAATAGGGAAGGATGAATAGGGCAAAAGTCCAGAAAGGGGTTTAGTGGAAAGGAACCCAGTGCAAATCCTGCCTGTAAAGACCTTTTAGTTTCACCAGAGATATAAGACCAACAGCCATGAAAGTGATTGGGTTATAAACAATGCAGTTACAAGAAGATAATTACTGAATTTTGACATAAAAACTAACTGTCCGGATGGTTTGGAGAATGATGAGATAGAAGCAGACTGAACACACAACTATGTGCTTAGTTAGCTCCAGAAGTCTGCAAAGAAGCATCCAATCTAGTTTTTGCACTCAGGCAGCCAACGATTTAGTTACTGAAATAGGACACAGCTTTCAAATAAACGTATAGCCTACGTTAAAGTGTGTGTTTGTCAATATAAATGCAACTTCAGGAGAGTTCCCCAGAGCTCCTTTCCACCAGCTGGCTGTCCTTCTGGGACCTTGGCAGAGAAGTTCTGGAGCAACACAGATGTGCCTTTCTGAATCTTGCTTTCCTTGCATTTTGAGGACTGCCGTCTCCTCACCCCCCCATACCCCACACTCCACACAGTTGGCCCATGGTGGTGGGGAGGAGGCAGCCATAAAACAGAATGTTTTCTCCACCAAGGATAGTAAGGACAGGGAAGAGAAGAATGGAGAGGAAAGCTTGTAGCAGTCCAGAACTCTTTCTCCCTTAATCAATAACCCAGATACACTGAGTTCCCTAAGTGAATGTAGGATTTATTTGGCCAGCCTCTTGAGACACTGTGAACTACTGAACATGTCAGGGAGCAAGAAGCCACACAATCAATATAGGTAACAGCCTGGCATCAGCAGAGCTGCAGACTGAAGACTCAGAGCCCTAGGTTCTGGGTCTAGCTCTGGCTTATTCTACTTAGTGATCTGGGACAAGCTACCAGCCTTCAGTGAGCTCAGTTTCCTCATGTGTCAAATAAGGGGGTTGACTCAGAAGATTTCAAGACCCCTTACCTTCACTCTTCTGTCAGAAAAGCCATGTCTCGAAGTCTGACCATGCTTCTTGTGCTTCAGCCACTAGAGGGCCCTACAGGGAAAAAAACCAAATGAAACAAGTGCATTCTAAGCCCGCTGCCCTGGCTGTGTGCGAGTTCTCACATGTCTCAGCCTCACAACTCGGTAGGGTACAGGCAGGATTTGTTCTGCCAAGACCGTAATATTGAAAACTAGGACCCACTTGAAAGCTCATTAGTAGCAGATAATTACTAAACATCAGTACAATGACATACCATGCAGCCATGGCAATACTGCCCAAAGTGACCTACAGATTCAATGCAATCCCTATCAAAATCCCAATGGCATTTTTGGGACAAAAATGAAAAAAAAAAATCCCAAATTTCATATGCTATTTCAAGGAGCTCCAGAATAGCCAAAACAATCTTGAATAAGAACAAAGTTGGAGGAGTCGCACGTCCTGACTTCAAAATTTACTACAAAGCTACAGTAACTGAGAAGTGTGGTGTTGGCATAAGGATGGACATATAGACAACCGGACAGAATTGAGAGCCCTGAAATAAGCCCTTACGTGCATGGCCAACTGATTTTTGATAAAGGTGCCAAGACCACTCAATGGGGGAAAGAACAGTGTCTTCAATAAATGGTGCAAGGGAAACTAGATGTCCATATGGAAAAGAATGAGGTTGGATTCTTATCTTACAACATGTACAAAAATGAATTCAATACGGATCAAAGAGCTACAATGCAAGAGCAGAAACTATAAAATTCTAAGAAGAAAACATAGGAGCAAATCTGCATGACCTTGAATTTTGCAATGGTATCTTAAATATGATATCAAAAGCATAGGCAACAAAAGAAAAAACAGATAAATTGGACTTCATTAAAATAAAAAACTTCTGTGCATCAAAGGATCATTATCAAGAGAGAGAAAAGACCACTTCCAGAATGGGAGAACACTTACGTAAATCATATATCTGATAAGGGTTTAATATCTAAAATATGTGAAGCACTCCTAAAACTCAAGAGCAAGAAGATAAACAACTCAATTCAAAAATGGGCTAAGTACCTGAATAGACATTTCTCAAAGAAGATAAACAAATGGCCAAAAAGCACATGAAAAGATGCTGAGCGTCATTAGTCATTACAGAAATACAAATCAGAACCACAACAGGGTACCACTTCACACCAACTAGAATGGCTATAATCAAAATAACAGAAATGAAGAAATGTTGGTGAGGATGTGCAGAAATTGGATCTTCATACATTTGCTGGCTGGGAATATAAAATTGGTACAGATGCTATAAAAAAACAGTTTGGTGGTACCTCAAAAAGTTAAACATAAAATTACCATATGAACCAACAATTCTCCCCCTAGGTATAGACCCAAAAGAATTGAAAACAGAGGCTCAAATGGGTTCTTTGTTTTAGAATACACTTTTTATTTTGGAATTACTTTAGATTTACAGAAAATTTGCTAAGATAGTACAGAGAGTTTCCATATGTCCCTCATTCTGTTTCTCCTGATATTAACTTCTTACATTGCCATTTATTATCATATTCTATTTGTCAAAACTAAGAAATCAACCTTGGTGCATACTATTAACAAAACTCTAGACTTTATTTAGATTTCAGCAGTTTTTCTACCAATGTCCTTTTTCTGTCCCAGGATCCCATCCAGGGTGCCACATCCCATTAATCATCATGTCTTCCTCGTCTCCTCTGGTCTATGATGGTTTCTGAAACTTCCCTTGTTTTTCATGACCTTGACAGTTTGAGGATGAGTTTTGGGGAGGAAGAAAGACCACAGGGGTGAAGTGCTCTCATTGTCACAGCATAGCAACACGACTTGTCACAGGTGGTGGTAAATTTGATCACTCGGTGTGGTAGTCTGCTGGGCTTCCATAGCAAATACCACAGACGGGGTGTCTTAAACAACAGAAATTTATTTTCTCACAATTCTGGAGGCTGGAAGTCGAAGATCAAGGTTGTCAGCAGGGTTGGTTTCTTCTGAGGTCTCACCCCGTGGTGTGTAGATGGCCGTCTTCTCCCCATGTCTTCACATGTTCTTCTCTCTGTGTGTGTCCGTGTCCTAATCTCCTCTTCTCGTAAGGACACCAGTCAGATTGGATTAGGATCCACCCTCATGACCTCACTTTAATCACCTTTTTAAAGGTTCTGTTTGCAAATACAGTCACATTCTGAGGTATTGGGGGTTGGGACTTCAACATAGGAATTTTGAGGAGACACAATTCAGCCCATAATGCTTGGTTAAAGTAGTGTCTTGTAGATTTTGCTAATGTAAAGTTACTATTTTTCTCTTTCTGTACTCTATTCTTTGGAAGCAAGTCACCAAATCCAGCCTACGAGGAGAGAGATGTGGAATTCCCTGACTAACAGCAAACAAGCAAGTAGAGGATTCCCCGGGGAATTCTGTCCACATGTGCTGTGTCTGTGTGAGCCCCAAGGCGCAGGAACCGCGTGAGTCCTCTCTGCCCAGAATGGTTTGCTGCAGAGCAGGAGCTCAGTGGACACCCACCGAGCAAGTCATTGAATGACGGGGGGTCAGGGAAGGAGCTCCACATGGGCCCCCTCGAAGTCCTGGGTATCCATTTGGTTCCAACAGTCTATTTGAAGACAGTTTATATTCTTGGGGCTGAGTTTCACGGGAGCTGCAAAGCTGGAAAGATAATTATATTAAAAGCAGATTTAGGAAAAGTGACAGGGGTGTGGTAATCTCTAGTTTTAGAAACTGCAGAAATAAAATTTGTTTTTCAAAACCAGTTTAAAGAAGCAGTGAGTTTTCATGGACAGCGACACTTTTCCAGGGCTCTGAATGGTAAATACATACCAGCACTGAGAGTGAAACCTGCCCTGCCCAGACCAATTGGCTTCTAGCTGCTTTGCTGCTCTCTTGGTCTCAGAGACTAGAACAGATGGAATTAGCTCTGCAGCTCCCTGCCCAAAGGGCTGCAGTTTCACTGGACATACAAGCTAACACTCCTGGAACATCTATGATAAGTCAGTGTAATTACTGGAAGCTCATTCATCGTGCAAGTTTATGGGTTTGCATCCTGGCTCTGTCACTCACTAGCTGTATGACTTTGGGCAAATTGCTTAACCTCTCTGTGCTTCAGCTTCCTCATTTATAAGTTGGAGATAACAGTGCTATTTATTTCACAGAGTTATGAGGATTAAATACGTTAATTTATTAAATATTGATTACTGGGACATAATATTATATATATTAGTCATTATCATCAGGAACTGGGAAGATACAACAAAATCTAATGTGATTCTTACCTTGAGAAGCATACAATCCATCAGGAAGTCTTACTCTGAAAAAAGTGCATGCTGAAAGGTGAATTGATGCGAGTAACAAATGCCGTGGAGATTAAAAGCAGGGTGAGGCTAGAATAAACTGTAGCAGTCAGGGCAGACTTCCTGGGGGAGGGTTGTTTGAGCTGGTATTTGAAGGACAAAGGCAGATTTGGATAGAAGAAGGATCATGTTTTCAAAACTTGTGTGCCCGTATGGAAGTAACATTCTTCCGGTGTCAGGCAGGTGGGAGTGGGGAGGAGGGGATGGGTAAACTCACACCTAACTGTCTGGGGGATGGGCAGGCTTGTAGCTCTGACTCTGGTATTGCAAAGGCAATTTATGTAACCAAAGCATTTGTACCCCTGTGATATTCTGAAATAAAAATAAATAAATAAATAAATAAATGAAAAGAAGGATCATGTTTTAATCACGGTGGGTTAACTATCTACTGTGCAGTTGTATTGTGGTTATTATAATAGCAACAACAAATTTCAATGACATGACACAGTAACAGTTTATTTCTTGCTCCTGTCCACGGTCAGTGTGGTCCATGGTGGGGCAGAGGTGGCACTCCGCTCCCTGCAGTCATTCAGGAGCGCAGGTTCTTTTCATGTTGTGGCTCCATCACTTCTAGGGCTGCGAATTCCCTGCTGGGTGCTCTGCATGCTGCCATCAGATGGAAACGACAAGGTGCAGGGTGGCCAAGGAGGTTTAAATGGGCCTTGCCTGGAAGTGGAGCACATCACTTATCCTCGTTCCCTGGCCCCCTCTAACTGTGCATGAGGCTGGGAAGAGTATTCCAGCTGTGGGGCCAGGAGGAAAAGGAAACTGATCTTGGTGCACATGGAACATTCTGGGCAGGGGGAAGAAATCCATCCCATTGCTTCTTTTCCCCAGAAATGAAGCTCTTAGCAATGAGCCTAAGCCTCTCACCCTCCACCTCTTCCAAGAGCCAGGCAAAGTGTCATTGTCATCATCATAAGCAGCATCATTGACATCATTTATCTAGTTATTGGGTTGTCACATAACCATGTTTTGCTTTTCCTTCCCAGTACCCAAGTCTCCACAGGGCAGTAAGATTAGTCACCAGGATGCCATTCAGTCTGGTCGCGGGACAGAGGCTCCCGTTTATGACCGGTGGCCTAGGTTCAAATGCCAGGGCCCAAGACTGAGGTTTATCCACTGGATTGCCCAAAGCTCTCTGGAGAGGAAGAAGTGACCCTTTCATTTTGTGCTCCTGCTTTCCCCCTCCTGCTGCCTTGGACAGATCTCTGGGTGGGTTCCTCAGAGGGTTTATGGTAACAAAACACCATCAGAAATGAGTCCTCTCCTCCTGGGCTGAGACTGTGGATGCCTACCTGGCCCATCAGGACTTTGGATCCGAGGCCTGCCCAGTCTAGCAACGGCTGTGTCACACTTGCTGATCCAGGAGAAGGAAGTACTCGGGCCTGCCTGTAGACACGGTCATTTCCTTGGCGTGTCGGAACCAAGATCCTATAGGAAGCACTTGTCCACCAGCCCCTTCCATGCACCCTCCCATGAGCCACATCTTCCTGCCATTCAAGGGGGCTAAGGGCCAGGGTCACCTCTCCCAGGAGGACATCTGTTCTGGTCCTTACTGGCCTCCTCTATC
>RJWJ010025046.1:0-24269 GCA_004363605.1 Indri indri | reverse complement strand
AAGGGGGGAAAATATGTAGACTTCAGGTGATCCACTGGGGCAACTTCTGCTATTCCTTTGCTCCATTATCATTATAAACAGACACATGCAGCAACTTCAAGCTGAGAAATGTATAATTATCAAGGATTTACACTTTTTACCTATCATCTACCAAGATGTGGGGAATTTAGAATGGACAGTGAAGGAGGGAAAGAATGAGCACTGGTTGTGGCCCTAAGATCAACTACGAGGCAGGAACTATAGTTCATCTCAATAACCTCCCTCTTGTGAACTTCAACTTAGGAATAAAAGCCCATTGGAATATATGAGGAGTCATTCCCTAAAACTGTGAAGTAGATCTTTCCAGAGAACTAGATCTCTGAAGTTCAAGGGGTGGACTCTGGCAATGTAGAGAAGGGGCAGGCAAACTTTTTCTTAAAAGCCTGGATTGCAAATATTTTAGGTTTGTAGGACATACAGGCTCTGTTGCAACTACTCAACTCTGCTATTGTAGTATATAAGTATAGATAGACAATATGTAAATGGAAGGGTATGTCTGTGTCTAGTAAAATTTTACTATTAGCAAAAACAAGAGATCTGCCCACTGGTTAGTGTGCTAATCTCTGGTCTACAAAGTGTCCTTCATAGACCTCCTACTACAGAGAGATTAATTAAACAAGAACCCAGCTACTGTGCTCTGAAACCCATTTCCATATTCTGCCCAAGGACAGGCTTCCCATGACTGCTCCCAGATGGTGACAAAACATAGCAGGGATACCTAAAAAGGCTAGTTCCTTGGGGGTCATAGAAGTCACCTCGTAGCTGATTTGGACTTGAATGCTCCCTGATAGCCTTGGCAAAACTCCTTAGACCTCACAGCAGTCTAGGATGGCTGCACCCAACCTTTCTTCCCTTTCTCCTGTGCTCAGGATCAGTATGGTCTGGTGGCTCTCCCAGACTACCAGGCACTCTCCCCATTTTCTTCCACAGATAAAATCCTTGCACACGTGTTTCCTTCTTAGGACATGTTTCTCTGAGTGTGTGGACTAACACAACTGAAAATAGCATTTGCTATCACTATTTTCAAAGGAATGGAAAAATCCCACTAAACCTCCACTAGCCCTATAAAGATAAGACTCTTTTCTGTTGCTCCTGCTAGCTAGAGTCCTCAATTTGGTGCTGGATTGTGTGAATGTTTCCCCACTTTTTAAAGGTTAGCCATAATATCTAGTATTCAAGATGAGAGGTAAATCCTAATAGGGCGTAACACTCTGGATTCATATCTGAGCTGCTTCTCTCATTCCTAGGCAAAAGTTGCAGAAATACTGCACAGAAAAAGTATACAGGGTAGATAAATAATTCCTAGTCAAAAAGAGCCAACACTATCACAAGCAAACAAATCTTTTTTTTTTCTTTCTTTCTTTCATGATAACCCTTTGGCTACAGATCATACAGGCTTTGTAAAGAAACAGCTGCTCAGATAATAACCTTTGGCCATGATGCAACCAATTAATTACTGTGCCATCCCACTAAAGGCTCCACAGAGCCATGTTGTCTTTTGCATATTAGTTGTCTCAAAATTACTGTAATAGTCCAATAAGCTAACCGCAAATACAAATTTACAAATAACCACTTTTCCTTCCTTCCCTTCGAAGCCCAATTATGTGTAAAGCATTTGATATCTCTAGATGAAAGAAGCTGTAAGACTTGCCAAACATATTTGTGATTGCATGACTCTTTAAAATCAGCACTCTGGTGGTTTGCAGAAGTATGAAAACTCACAAAGTAATTATATGTATACTCTCTCTATATATATACATATATATATACACACACACACACACACACATATATATAGTGTGTGTGTGTGTGTGTGTGTGTGTGTGTGTGTGTGTAGTCTTCATGCACACCCCTGGCAAATGGCATGATGGTCATGATGTGTTAACATGAAAAGACGTGACATTCAGAATCAATATGACAGCATGACTGGCCTAAATTCTGGGCTAAAGATTGTTTTACTCTACAGTACACACCCAGAACTCAAGTTTGAAATTTTTCCTGTCATTGTGGTTTTACTCCTTTATATAGAATTTTAATAAGATTGTATAATCTAGGACTTAGAAAGAATAGCAGACACTATAGGGAATAGCTTTGCAAACTGTAATGTAAACACAAATCACCTTACTAAATGCATATTTTTGTATTCAGCGGGTCTGAGGTGAAGCCTGGGATTCCACATTTCTAACCAACCTCCCAGGTAGTGTAGATACTGCTATTTTGTGAACCACACTTTGAGTAATAAGACTGCAGAACCATCCATGTCTCTTCCATTTGAATCAGGAGTAAGTCCTGACTGGTGAAATTCGGCCATGATGGTTTCATTCCCCCTACAGTGATTGGTTAGAAGTAATCGTATGACAGAGTTCTGTCCAATGAGATCTGAGAAAGGTTCTGGGAAAGTATTTTTCATACTTAAGAAGACACTACAAGAGAAGATCTTGTCTGCTTCTCTATGGTCTTATTTCTGGATATTATGACTGATATTACTGCCAGTATCTTACAAGCACCCTGTGAATGAACCCAGCGCAAGGAGGAGGTCAAAACCAAGATAAAGGCAGAAAACCCAAGCAATAAGCCTTAACTGATCCTATCTTTAGACTTCTCCATATTTGAGATAATTGCCTTATTGTTTAAGAAAATTTAGTCCAGGGTTTGAAAATTATCTGGACTATAGAAGGAAATTTAGAAATCAACTTAGTTCAACCCTGTATTATCCACACTAGGTTTATGTCTTTGACGTGGTTTGGTTTCCTTATTTATTATGTAAAACAGACATGATTATAGTAGTGACCACCATATAAGATTGGTGCGATTTTTAGATAGGACTTTTCTTTTGTTAACTGTCTTGCAAAGTACGTTGCATATACTACATGTCCCATAAACAGAGTAAATGGTTGTCCAAACTCCATTTGTGTACGTGTAGTGTTGGGGAACTCACTAACTCATATGGCAGCCTATTCTGTTTTTGGGCTCTCTTCATTGTTGAAAAATGATCTTTTGTTAAGCCGAAAGCTATTCACCTCTTTCTTTCAGCCTTTAATCCTAGCTCTGACTTGTGAAGCACAGAAAATAAGTATAACCCTCTTGTTCATGACAGTCCTCAAAGGATTTACAAATAGTTTTCATGACCTACTACTAAATCTTCTCTTTCCTGGCTAACCCGCTGCAGGTCTTTCAGTTGTTTCTCCCACGTCATGGTTCTTAGATCCTCTTCAACCCCACCCCCTTTTTCTGGACCTTCTTTCTTTTAGCTAAAGACTATATGTTTAATAGCACTTTTGTTTAAATTAGAACTATGGCTCAGAGTTCTGCCTCTAAGAATAAAATACAAGTATTGCTCATATACAATTATATTTTTAATTGATTTAAATTGCCCTGTATCCCGTTTGCATATCCTCTATGTTTGTTAACTCTTGAATGATCTGCCTCAAATTGGGTATACCCTGAGGGCAAAAGTCATTTATAATTAAAGTGTATATTTCTGGTTTGCTCATGACAATCCTATTTTAGTCTTACTGTCTCATTGTAATTATTTAACCCTTCCTTTTATTTTAAAAGTGTCTCTAGGTAGATGATAAATTCTGTGATCACCTAGTTATCCGCTATAAAGAGATTTTTAATCAGTACTTCTTGACTGATTCATCAAAAGATTATTCACTTTTAGTTGATGACTACAATGACTTTTAGTCATTGACTAAAAGTTCTCATCTTTAGAGGATATGCCATTTATGGTGTAAATAATGGGGTTTGTTAACTCTAATATTTTCTAATAAATATTCTACCTTACCAAGTACAGGTTACAAACCTCCTTACAATTTCTTCACCTGTCAATAATCTCAATTTGATGGTGGGTTTCTTTTTCCCTATTTTGCTCAATATTCAATAAATCAGATGCTGATTGATTATCATACCCATTTAATATACTACTCTAAGAACACTTCAGGAATGTGAAGATGAATGTGGGAATCTTCATTACTCATTCCATTCACTAAGGGAATGATTATAGCAGACAGAAAAAAAACAAAATAAAACCTGATGACTAATAAAGGACATTAGTCTAGAAGAAAAATCTCCTTAACTCTGTGTGAGTTGTTAAATAAACCATGAAGAAGGCCACCTCTATTTTGGCGAAGCATTCCACTTAATGTAATTGGGACATTATCGAGGTAGCATTTATGTTTATGGTGGAATACAAAGTTCCAGAAAACTTTCCAACAGGCTGAAACTGTCAGCTTTATGTAAATGAAAAGTGCCATGTCGAATTCCATTTTGAGCCATGCAGAAGGGTTAGTGTGCAGTTTGAATGATACTTAGTACAATGTCCTTAACAGCCACCTGATTTTGGCTTCTAATGAACAAATAAGTACAGTACTATGTCAGAAGGAGACTTTGACTCTTGAAAAGGATAGAAAATTGTGAATTTAAGTGGGTATCTTGCCTAGGCAATAAATATCCAATAAATGGGAAATTATGCATCATTAAGTTCCTCTCAGCAAAAGATGGCACTTTTTTGCTTATTCTTATCCAGTATTGGAAATAGTGCAATAGAATCCTGTTTTCTCCTTCGAGGCACGCAATAGAATGGAAATGGAGATTTGGGAACCAAATTCTCATTAGTAATTTGAGCACAAGTTGAATTTTGTTCCATGTCATTAGATAGAGCTACCACACTGATTTTTATTTTGTATGGTTAACCAAATACTGTCAGGAAAACTATACTGATTAGTGACTTTAATGTACCTAAAATTTGTTTTTTAAAATTATGATTGAAACAATGTTTTTGTTTTGCATTGTTTTAAACAGGTGACTGAATTCTAAAACTTGGACAGGAAATAAGATACATTTTATGTTTATGTTTTGGAAAAGTGTTTACATTACATAATAAAACTTTCAGAATTGTCCTCAACGACTGAATTTGATATTTATGTCCCTGCTGTGTTTGCCCCTGTGAAAGTTCTATTGAAGTGTATAAACTTTTGTGAGAGATTAAGGAGAACTGGAGTGGAAATTAAGTATCACCCTGCATCTGGGTAAATGCTCTGATCTCTAAAGTTTAGACAGACTGTGATTCAATAAAGTAGGATTACAACATTCACAGACTGTCTAAGTGATTAGACAAGCTACACAAATAAAAGACTACAGGGTCGTCAATAGCCTTGTGGTAGTGTCAAACTCTGAATCCAATAAGCACACAAAAACTCCAGGATTTAAAGAAAACATTGCAAATTTTTGGAGATTTGGAGATTTTTTAATGGTATTAAATCTTAAAGTTAGTTAATTTACAGATTCTTAGGGCCTGAGGAAAGGCCAGCCCAAACTTTAGTGTGGGACAGGTATGAAAGTGGGTTTTATCTGGGAGGGCAATCTCCAGTGACTGGTCAGGCTAAGGTTTGGTTGCAGGGCTCCAGGCAGTAATGAGGTGCCCCACCAATGCGCACAGCATAGCAATAGGATTCTAGGGTGGACAATATGAACCGGGACCTCACAGACAAGATTTGGTTTAGAAGAATGGATTTGGAGTTAGAGGTATCAGGTATGCCCCATGACTTAACCTCTCTGAGCAATCATTCTCTCATCTAACAAAATGCTGGTAATAGAATCTCCTTTATAAGGTGGTTGTGATGATTAATTGAATCATGTATGTAAAGCCCGAGGATCTTGCCTAGCTCAATGTTTAATAAATGGCAATTCCCTTCATCTCCCAAGGGAGGATATTGATAAGGAAGACGCAGAGCTCTACTCATCAGAGGTGAGCCAATTAATCTAAAAATCCAAGTTGTTAGATTCTCTTGCATGAAAAACTGTCAGGACCAGCTATCAATGCATAACCTGGGGACTCAGTGCAAAATGAAAATGCAGAGCCCATTGTTCAACAATTATTTAGAATTTCAAGATAGCTACAGCAGAATTAAGCCAAGAGCAGTGCCCTTCTAAGTGTGGGGTCCTGTGCAATGGGACAGGTCATGTGACCATGAATCCCCCTTTGATTACTGCAGTTATTTTCTAACTGTTCTTCCTGCATCCATTCTTGTTCCTCTGTATTCCATTCTTCCCACAGCAGATGGGGGGTGGGGTTCAATACATAAAGTAGATCCTGTTATCACGTGTCTTCGTCCTAAACTGAGGGGCAGTGTAACAGAGAGAAGCCACATAACAAAGTGGTTAAGTGGGTAGGTGCCAAAGCTAGAGGTCCCTGTCTTTGTTTTGCTGTTTGGATCCCGTCTGTAATGTTGAACAAATTATTAAAACTCAGTTGTCTGTGCTATAAAATGGGCCTGATGATCAATATCTGCCCATGTAGAGCTGTTATGATTAAATGAAATAGCTCATGTAGAGCACTTGAAACAATGTTTGGAACATAGAAATCACTTGATAATTATTATCGACTATTGTGTTAAGTAGGACAATACTTGTGAGATGATCTTAGCGTGACCCACCAGGCTCTCCATCATTTGCCTATATCTAGCTCTCCATGCCCACCTCCTGCTGCTCCTTTCTTGTTACCCACCAGGAACATTAGTGTTTTTGTTTTGCTTTTTTTGTAGTTCCTCAGGTTCTTCAAACATTTTTATGCTGCAGGGTCTTTGCCATGCTCTTTAAGAGGAATGCTTCTTCTCAGGCTTACCCTTTAGGTCTCGGCTCAAATATTCTATTCTTAGAGAAGACTTCCATACATCCTTCATCTAAATTACCTCTTTCTCATTACCTAGCATATTGCCATATTCTTCTAATTTGTAGCACTTTTCATAATTCGAACTCATATCTTTAATTGTTTATGTTATGTAACTCATGTTATGTCATGTATTTAATATCCGCCTTTGCATGAGGCCAGGGGACCATATGTGATCGGTTTGATACATTATTCCCAGCACTCAGCAGAGAATCTGGCACATGGAAAGTGATCAATAGGTATTACTGAATAAAGGAATGAATAAACAATAACAGAATGTTAGAAGGCAAGACCTTTTTGATAAATCGTATTTCATGTGTGAGAGGGAGCAATTAAAACTAACAAAATATTAAAAAGATATTAACACTATAAACAATTGCTTAAATAATTTGCCTTAGTGATAATAAAATGGTAGTTTTTGAGTCTTTGCTATATGTCAGATATTCAAATAAGCATTTAACATATCATCTCTTTAATTTTTACAAAAATCATAAGAATTAAATACTATTGTTATCCCTCTTTTGCACAGCTTGAATGTGGTAAAACTGACATTTTAACTTTTCCATTTGATTTTCGGCATAAGCTGCTCTTGGGAGCTGAAGTGCATATGCTTTTTGCTAATTTTTTACCTCGTTTTGAATGATATCTCATTTAAGCACAATAGTTGATAATAATTATCAAGTGATTTCTATGTTCCAAACATTATTTCAAACATTATTATCTCATATAATAATCCCTTTGATAGAAATGTATTGAATTTTTAAAAATTATTGCAATGCAGTTTAACATGACAAAATTGACCTAATTTTCATGTACAGATCAATGATTTCTGATACCTGTACAAAATTATGTAATTACCATAATTATGGTATAAAAATTTTTATCACCACACAAGGTTCCTTCTTGCCCCCTGCAGTTTAACCCCTTTGCCATCACTGGTCCCTGCTATCACTGATCTTTATGTCATTCTAGTTTTGCTTTTCCTGAATACAGTGTAAATGGAATGACTCTGTGTGAACTCTATCGTGTCTAACTTCATTCACTGAGCAAATGTGTTTGGATTCATCTGCATTGTCGCGATATCAGCTCATTCCTGTTTTACTGTCAGGTAGTATCCATTGCACAGGTATGTCATATTTTTGTTATGCATTTGACAGACGTTGTTGATTCTAGTTTGGGGCTAATATAAATAAAGCTGCATGAACATTGGTGTACAGGCCTTTGTGTGAACATGCATATATTAAATTTTAGGCAGTGATGTAAATGTATTTGAAAATGGACACAAACTCAGCCTTTAATAAGATCCTTTAAGGAGGACCTTTAAATGAGAACCACGAGTAGTTGATTTTTCAATCCTATGTGATCTCTGTTCTAAATGGAAACTTTTTCTTTACTGTAATTAAAAAACATGACTTTAAAGCCATGAAAGACAATATAAAAAATCAATAACTTAAATTTTTTTTTGAAATTTCTTTTTCCATTCCAACAGAATCTTCTTTACTCCTTCCTTTTTCATCTAAAGAAAGGCAATGCATAGTAATAATTTTTCATTTCCTCAGTATTAGTAAAAAGCTTTAAATGAATCTGGGCAGGATTTACAGGTTGGCATTGTTCCCGCCTCTTCCTTTAAGCACAGAGGACTACAATAAGCTCACGAGCTGAAGTTGTGTGTCTCCTGAGCAGCTGCGAATGTGAATGGGGGAGCGAGATGACAGTTCTGATCCATAATACATGTTCTCCATAGTGCACTAGTACATCTGTTCCAAGGAGCTTTGTCAAATTACAAAATCAGTAAAAAAAAAAAAAAGAAAAAGGATTAAAAAAGGAAATATCCAATAGAAAAATGAAAGATACAATCTAATACATTTCAGATATTAATATATGCCAGAGACATTTCACATTTATTCAGTTTTATTCTGAGTCTTTTAGTAATGAGACATCAAGAGAGGTAATTTGACTCCAGGCCCCAGACTCTCACGTGAGCATCAACCTATGCAATGTACGAAAGCTAAGGATGAGCAAAAATCCCTCTCTCCGGAGTGAAGGCTATTTTTACTGTTCAGCATTTCCCGTTTCCAAAAATATATACTATATATACATATATACTATACCATTTCTCCCTGGTTAAATATAAAGGAAGTCACTTGGGATTGAGAGTGATGGCACTTTGACCAGTGCTCTCTTTGTATACGTCTACATTCTGGAACAGGGTCTGTGGGGGCAGAGGTGCCATATTGTTAGTGAGTCATCAGTTGTGAACTTGTGACTGTAGGATATTGTGACAAGGTGGGGCTTATCAGGGGACCAACAACAGAAGGAAATTCAAAGCCTTACTCTCAAATAGAACTCTTAGAGTAAGGCATTTCATAAAATTGCAATGTATTTTCCAAATTCCGTGGATGTGGACTTTATATTAAGAATAAATTAATACCCAGGGTATTTGGAAGCTTCTAAGAAACTCTTTAAAGATCTTTTTAAGAAGACAACTGGGTAAAACAAAAGGGCAAATGATAAACTATTTCAAAGTAAATACAATATGATTAATAGGGTTAATAACAGATTTTTATGAATGATAATATCTACATGATTGAAAGCTCATCTTTTAGACAAAGATACTTTTGAGGAAGACTTTCACTCCTCAAAATTCATTTTTGTAGGTGATTTTTTCCCCACAAATGAAGGAGTGCTATTTTTCATCTTAATTAGTAGTGCATTTCTTCTTTGATTTTGGCTGGCCAGTGGCCAAGGACAAGGATTTCTAATGTATCAAATGGAATGTATATGTCCACCTCAATATACATTAGAGAAGAACTCACAGAAGTTTTCTTTCCCAGGAGACTCAATTCTCTGCTTTCAAATATCCTACACAAGTCAGCTATTGATATGTTTAACATTAATCCCACAAAAGTCTATTGCTGTGTCCACAAAGATTTTAACTTCTTTTGAGGTTTGTTTTTGTTTTTTTTTGTTTTTTTTTTGAGGCAAGAGTCTTGCTCTGTTGCCGGCACTAGAGTGCTGTGGTGTCAGCCTAGCTCACAGCAACCTCAAACTCCTGGGCTCAAGCGATCCTCCTGTCTCAGCCTCCCAAGTAGCTGGGACTACAGGCATGTGCCACCATGCCCGGCTAATTTTTTCATATATGTATTGTTAGTTGTCCAGCTAATTTCTTTCTATTTTTTTAGTAGAGATGGGGTCTTGCTCTTGCTCAGGCTGGTCTCGAACTCCTGAGCTCAAATGATCTGCCCGTCTTGGCCTCCCAGAGTGCTTAGGATTACAGGCGTGAGCCACTGCATCACGCCTCTTTTGGGTTTTGAGTGTAACATTGTGAATATTTTTGTAATATAAATTTATGAAAATGCCTTTTTTTTTCAAAGTAATCCCAGTTCTAGGAAGATGTGATATTGAGGGAGGCAGTATTTAAATTGTTGTTATATTTGTTATGATTGTCTAAAATTCTAATATAGGGAACGTGATGCAGGACAAAACAAAACAAAACAAAAATTTACTGCACTCTAAATTCCAAAGCAGTGCCAATGGCTATTTAATGACAGAAGCAGAATTATCAAACTGTGAATGAGGATTGCTCTATCTTTTGCTACCTCCCTCCTTTCTTTCCCTTTCTCAGTTTCTAAGGGAAAATATATGAATAGAGGACAAGGTTAGGCAAAAGAACGTTTATTACTAGCTAGCATTTTGGCTCCAAACCCCAATGCAGTCTATTGGTCAGCTAGGCAGGAACATGTAGAGAACGAATTTGTTTAGATTTACAGCCATATTTGTGAAGCGCTCTCTTTCATATCTGTATCTCAGATCTTATGGCATTAGTAGGAAAAGCTAGGCCATATCAGGCAAAAAGAAGCGAATTTTCCTCTCTGCCCAGAAAAGAAAAAAGTTGGACTGGATGACCCATAGCTTGGTCCATTCGGTTTGAGAAAAAAAGCAATAGGCCCAGATTACTGGTTGGTCACAGGAAAAAGAGTTATAAAGAAGCCAGAAAAAGGGAAGATAGAGGACCACGAGCCTTTTACAATACACTGTCCCTCAATGCCAAGGGCTACGCGTTCTGTTGCCCTGCCTTACCCCTCAAGACCCATGGAAGGAAATCCGTATAAAAAGTGATTAAAGGGGCATCTGCCCCCATATAGTTCCTTTTACTTCCACTAAATCTCATCCACTAATTCATCCTAATATGTATTTTTCATTTTGATTAATGAACATACAGCAGTCCTCCTACATGGGAGCGGGGTGAGAAAGGAGACAAGTTTGAATTGGCTACACTAAGTACAACATATGTACATTGAGTTTTCTGAGCCTTGAGTGTAACACCATCAACTATCCACTACTGTGATTGCATCATAGTCTTTTTTGTTTTGAGATAAATCAGTTTAGAAATATTTGTTTGACTATATTATTTAGATCCTGTTAATCATCTAAAGCTTTATTACAGTGATGTAATAATGTGATAATGAAAAAGATGACTGAATCTCAGGCCCTGGAGTTCTATCACCCTCTATCTAGTTTACATTCGGGGGCAGCCATGATCCTACTTTATTGATCTACAGAGGAGCCCTGTAGAGCATCTGAACAGATTTACACAACTCACAGTTTAATGTCTTAACACAATTTCACGACCGTTTCTCTGATGTAGCAAATGTTAGTGATCACTGGTAGTCTAAAGAATAACCTGGAGTTTTTTTAGGCCAGAATGTTTTGTGTTTATATTAGGTTATATGGCTGCCTATGAATTTATGGAATATTAAATTATTGTTCTCAGCTAATGTTTGGTTCCAAAGATCTTATGCAATATTGGGAATCAATTTTGATTTAGGTGTGCTTTAAAATTGCATTTAATAAAATGTGTAGGTCTTTGGCAGTAGGAGGAAAGAGAGACGCTAGAACCAAAGGTCCAGAGAAAGTAATTTAAAACTGTTTTCTTTATATCAGAACTTCTGCACAGCAGTGTGATATAATCACATAATTATACACTTTGAGCCCTTTCTTTCTCTAAACATCCCTCTAGTTGAAGTCATGAAGCTGGTGACAAAGCGATGTTTTATCTGTTTCTGTGTGTCAGCTGGGCTGGCTGTAACTGCATCCTGGCGATTTCACTGTTTAAACTCCCTATAAATAAAACTTCAGTTTTTTCTTAAGTCAATCTAAATTCACCCAATACATTGTGACATGTTTCTTCTAATACCTAGTTTCGAAGTACTTTCTAATTAATAAAGAATTGGGAAATGTTTTTGGAACTAATAGGGTTTTTCAAGACACATGTCATTTAATCCACAGCTTCTCATTTCCTTTGCTAGTCATACCACCTCCTGGAAATTTTAGTGCTAGTATTTTTGTCAGCTCTGCAGGAAGTCGCTTGAAAAATGAAACTATTACTTTTAAATGATCTAATCCTATATCTGGAACAAGCAAAGTGTTTACTAAATTGAATAAATATTCCACTGCCAATATTGAGTAAGATGATTTATAAAAGTGTTTTATAATGGTGAAGCACAAGCCATGTAATGTTAAAAGTAGGAAGTATAGTAATTTCAGAGACAGAACATACTAGGGAATGTTCTTAGTAGTTAAATATCACTTAGTTCAGAGAAACAGAATAAATTGCTACCCTACTATCACCAAAATATTTTTAACATCTTTTGTTATCTGCTCAGTCGTATCCATTTAGGTACTTTTATTCAAGAAATACCTCTTGGAAACTATTTATCATAATACATAGATATCTTGGAAACCTGTGACTTGCTGCTCAACTTTGGGGAGTTTATTGTTTTCGTTTTTGGTGTTTTTTTTTTTGGTCATTGTATAGCCATTATCCATGAATTTATTTTGTTTGGTTTCCAGTGTTAGTTTCATTCTTTTTTGAATTGCATGTCTTCTTCTAATCATTTTCTCCTGAAACACATCTTTGAGTGAATTTTGTAGGAAGCATACATAGGAAATAATACTGCCGAGTCCTTTCTTGGCTAATAAAGTCCTTACATTCCCACTTTAGCTTCATAGTTACCATTATTTTGGCTGGGTATAGAATCACAGGCCAATAATTACCTTTCTCCTGGAGCTTTGATGGACTCCACCATTAATATTTAGAAACCAGAATGACAGATATTTTTGATACTAACTTGATTTGGTTTGTGGGCAGGTAACCTTTTCTCCTTTCTCAAAAATATTTAGGCCATTCTCTTCAACATAGGTATTCTGAAATCCCAAATTTTAGGTGGTGGTCTTTTGTTCATTCATCCAGACTACTTGTTTTGATTTGAAGATAAGTATTTTTAGCTTTTGGGATTTTTAAATTTATTAATTATGTAATTATTTTCTAATTATTTTAATATTTTATCTTTTTAGAACTTTTTTAGAATGCATAATAACTAAATATTTGTAAGGTTATGAAATTAGTCCTCAATATCTGCTATATATTTTTTTTTCTATCTCTGGTTTTCTCTTTTTCTCTCTCCCTTTCTCTCTCTCTCCCATCTGGGAAATTATTCTAGCTTTCTATTAATATTTATTATTTTAGCAATCACGTAATTAATTTCCATCAACATTTTCTTAGTCTCTAACGTTAAATTTCAAACATATTTTGTGAATTAAATGTCAATATTTTTATATGTTAAATAGTATAATAATTATTGAGAGTCCATTTATTTTCCATTAGTTATATTATTACAACTATTATCTGTTCTTCCCAGATTTGTCTTTTTTTAATAGTACCTATATATATATATATATTTAATAATTTAAAAATGAAAAGGCAATGACCATACAATGTAAACATGAAAAATAAATCTCTCTCCTTTGTCTCACACTCACATATATAGATAATATTTTTTTACCCAGATGAGAGCTTGTTGTACTAAGTAAGTTTATTTGTTTTGTATTTTTTTCCTCTTCATATATTTTGGAGATAACACCATTATAGCCCATATAAATAGATCTACTACCTATTATACCATTGTATGGATCTAATATAATTTTCTTTGCCAACCCAATCTTGGCCATTTACATAGATTTTAGCCTTTGGTTTCCATAAACAACGCTGACATTCTTCAATGAATAGTGTTTTACACATAATGTGTATATCTGTAAGACAAATTCCAGAAATAGAAATACTGGGTAAAACAATACTTGCATTTTAATATGTTGGGGGATATTATTAAGTTGCTCTCCAGGCAGAATGCATTGATTTTTATCTTATTTACAATAAGTGCCTGTTTCCTCACACTTTGCTAATGTTGACCATTCATTTGCATTTTGATTTCTACGGTTCATATTTGTGAAAAAAATGGACTTTTTTTTAGCTTGCAGTTATCAATTGAGTAAATTAGAAAATTTTTCAAATACTTCAGTGTCATTTGTGTGTGTGTCTGTTTTTATTCTGTGTGTGAAATGCCTTTTATGTCCTGCTGTGGTTTGAATGTGTCTCCTCCAAATTTCAAGTGTTGTCAATAAGATAGTATTAAAGGAGGGGCCTTTAAGAGGTAATTAGGCCCTGAGAGCTTTTCCCTGCAGTGTTGGGTAAGCTTGCCCTTCCACCTTCTGCCCTGTGAAAACAGTGTTTCTTCCTTTCAGAGGATGAGGATGTAGCCCTGACCAGACAACTGAACTGACTGGGGCCTTGATCTTGGACTTTCCAGCCTTCAGAACTGTGAGAAAATAAATTTATGTTTTTTATAAATTACCCAGTCTCAGGTATTCTGTTATAGCAGCACAAAACTGAAGCATGTCCTCTGCCCACTTATTCCTAAGAGTTTTCATTTTTCTTAGTGATTTGAGAACTATATATAGAACAAAAATTATTTTGTGTATCACATGTGTTCTTCTGGCTTGTAATATATTTTTACACTTTGCTTATTGCATTTTTTAAATGTGGAATTTTCATTTTCTATGAAGTCAAAATCCATCCATCTTGTCTGTTACGGCTTTTCTATTTGGCATATTACTTAGAAAGATTGTCCCCACTCTAAGATACACACACACACATATATGATATACATATGTACACATACATATATATACATATCTTATCTGTGCACACAGATAATCTTTACAAACTAAAAAACATTATTGTCATCAGTATTTTTTTTCAAGTTTAGAAAGTGAGAAATAGCACTTGAAATTTTCCTCAATGCATTATTTATCAGACAGAAACTTGACTAGTTTGATATTAAAATTGTTTTTAGTTTAAGGTAATTCTCTACAAATTTTGATAATTATCCTGGAACACAAAAGAGTGTTTTTATGTACCTATAAATTAAGCTAGAGGCAACTAATTAGCTGTCTTTAAGATGAAAACTTCTCCTCTCAAGGTTACCTGAGAAATGTCTAGGACTGTGAAAAACCCAGAGCTATAAAAAGCCATGATTTATCCTCACTAAATGTACCAGGTATCTATATTTTTAATGTGGGTAGTTCTTCTCTCTTATGTGTTTATTGACAGAAGAGTAGAAAGAGTCAGGCCGAATCTCTCTTGAGTGTAAACTTCATAAAGGTCAGGGGCAGTGCTAAGGTCTCGACAGACAGTCTCCTTTCTTAGGCTGCACGATAGCTCCTTTTGGTAGGTTCTGTTATCGACTCCATTTTGTACGTGAGTAAAGGAAAGCTCTGGGGCACTGGGTAATCGCTCAACATCTCACATCTAATAAGCACCATGACAAGAAGAGATGCCCCGTCTTTCTGACTTCGCAGCCCTGTGTCCTTCCCGCTTATTTCCTACTACCTCAGTGTTGGTTTCTAAGGTAAACTTTTGATATGGGGGGAGGGGCGGGTTCCTAGAAGGAAGTAGCTGGTTTTCTGAGGTTAACCCATTTCATTATAATTAGCTCCATAGTTTTATATTCATTGTCTTTAAGGAAATTGCTACGGGTTTGTGGTCAATTTGAATTTACTATCCATTGGGTTTTACGTGTAAAGTAATTAAGAATTCAAGCTCTAGAGTCATTCAGACCCGGATTCACAGCCTGTCTTTCAACTTAATAGCTATATGACATCAGGCAAATTAATTAACCTCTAAATCCCATTGTACAGTACTTATCTTCTGAGAAATGGAATTAATAATGGCACTCACTTCAAGGGGTTTTGGGGTGTTTTAAATGAATATAAACTTTTCATGTGCAAGGATTTTTATTTCGTTTATTGCCATTTCTCAAGCACTTAAACAACATGCCTATACATAGTAGCTGCTCAATAAATATTTATTGAATAAGTATAAAAAGTGCATATTGCACCGTTTTTCTCTGTGTTTTTCTCTGTCAGACAATACAAATGATAATGCTACACATTTATCTAGTTATTTTTAAGTGCAGTGATTTAGGAATCTAAGTTAAATAAAAAATTTCTCATTCTTTATCTTGATACTGTCAGCGAAAATTGGCATAGGTGGATTCTGTGAGATCTCATTCCTTATCTTTTGCCAGCTTTTGCTCCTTTTATGTATCTGAGAGACATTCACCCTCTCCTCATTGAATAAACAGAAGAAAGGACAATTAATTAGTGACAAATCTTTTTTGTCTATTTGAATATTTGGTGTGGAATAATGATATTTCACTTCTTTAAGCAGTGCTTTCAAAATGGCATGACTTACTGAAGCATGTTACAAGGTCTCATAGCTGATAATGTTTCAAAGAGAAAGACATTGGGAGCGAGACCATTTTCAAGTGATACTGTAAACGCCGTCCCATTTTAAAAGTCACATTGGGGCTTTAGCTGTGTTAACTCCAGAGGGAGGAGAACTGGCTTCACTGGCAGCTCCCTGAACACCCAAATACTACCCCCCCAGGAAGAAGGTAGCTAGAGAACTAAGAATCAATGCTTGCATCAGGGCTCTTATCCAAAGGACACATATAGATGGATTCAGCCACTGCAGTGTAAGTTCTCTTGGAACCAAAAGACCTGTTTGCCTTATTTATTGTGGTTTATCCAGTACTTAGAAGCATATGATCAAAATATTTGTTAAGTGAAGGATTGAAGCCAATCACAGTAACTTTTATGCAGATATTCCTTTAATTTTGTTTTTTTATTTGTATAAATTTATGGGGTACAAGTGCAATTTTGTTACATGTATAGGTTGTGTACTGGTGAAGTCAGGGCTTTAGGGCAGAGGTCCCCAACCTTTTTGGCACCAGGGACTGGTTTCATGGAAGATAATTTTTCCACAGTTGGGGACTGGGGGGATGATGGCAGAGGGGCAGGAGAAGCTCAGGTGGTGATGCGAGGGATGGGGAGCGGCTGTAAATACAGATGAAGCTTTGCTGACTAGCCCGCCACTCGCCTCCTGCTGTGCACCCGCCACCCCCTCCCCGTTTCCTAAGTTTCATGGAAGACAATTTTTCCATGGACCTGGGGGGTGAGGCAGTAGAGCTCTGTAGCCTAGTCCCTAACAGGTCACACACTAGTATTGATCCACGGCCCAGGGGTTGGGGACCAGAGCTTTACGGTATCCATCACCTGAATAACATGCATCATGCTTATTAACTGATTCCACTTCATCCACCCCCTCCTACCTCCTTTGTCTCCATTCCAAGTCTCCACTGTCTATCATGCTACTCCCTACATCCATGTGTTTGCAATTTTTAGCACCCACTTATGAGTGAGAGCATGCCATATTTGACTTCCTGTGTTTGGCTTGTTCACTTAAGATAATGGCCTCCAGTTCCATCTATGTTGCTGCAAAAGATATGATTTCATTCTTTTTTATGGCCGAATAGTATTCCATTGTGTGTATACACTATATTTACTTTGTCCAATCATCTATCGATGGACATTTAGGTTGATTCCATATCTTTGCTACTGTGAATAGTGCTGTGATACATATAGGAGTATAGGTTTTTTTTATTCATTTGTTTTGTTTTTTGCCAGTTAGATTTACTTATCTATAAGGTTTCTCGGAGCTCCAGTGGCTCAATTAGTTAACGCACAGTACTTATATACAGTTTCTTTCTCTTATTGGAATTACTCAGCTTGCAACCTTCATGAACCAAAGCCCCTTTGTTGGACATTAACCAGAAGTCTGAGTGGCAAATTTGTGGCTCTGGTTTTTGTCCATGCTGGTTTCCATTAATGAGTTACTTTAGCTATGGGCCCAGTGGATGGTTTTGGTTATGCAGGTACCTGAGCCCTAGTTTCTTCATCAATCAAACAGGCCTCAAATTTCCTCCACCATATCAGCTCTGCGATTTTTTGACTTTTGCAAAATTTAAAAATGCAGTATGGTCTCTAAGCATTTCCATAAATGGAAAGCACATTTGTCAAATGAGCTCTAAACCAGGCTTCGGCAAGAGGACGCTTGGGCGTCTCCTCTCCCAGCACACCTAGCATCTAACATGAAGATTCAGAGGCTGTTCCATCCTCCCAGAGGAGGCTGGATCCAGCCAGTAGGCAAGAACATTCTTTGGGTCTTTCCAAAACTTTTCACAGACAATGCACTTGGGACAACTCATTGTGAAGTTGAAATTATAAGCAAGTCTGTATACAATTAAATTTCAAAATAGATTTCTTAGAATCATGTTTGGTTTGCTGTTGATTTGATGGTAAACATGAAATCCCAAAGGATCTTGGGAAAACCTTTGTATTTTTAAGCCACAAATAGTCTAATTAACTTCCAAGAAGAATGCACTTCCAAAGCAAAACAAAATAAATCATCTAAAGAGCCGTATTCATAGTTTCAGAAAGAAATATTTGGACTATAAAGACAGCAATGCATTGCTATTGAGTTTGTCTTGCCCATTGTCTTCTACACACCAGGTGGGAGGACCACAGTAGCCTTATCTTCCTTTAATGTTTGTTGAATGAATAGTAATTTCTGTAAATGTAGAAAATCTCAGGTACAGAGTGATGCTAAGGGGATCTAAAGAGTTTCTTAGCTAAGAGTCCTGCTGCTATCTGGGAATATTTGAGAATTCAGTGGTTCTATAAATGTAAACACAACTGCAGAGATTTTTTTAGAGTCAATTTTTACTAACAGGAGGACAAAGAATATCTGCAATAGGCACTATTAGAAAAATCTTGCAAATTGGGAAAGATGGTCTTGGATATTCTCACCTAATATTTCTGGGAATTCCTCAGCATTCACTGTCTTCAAGATCACTCAACTTCCCCTGTCAAAGCCTGCTTTTAGGAGAGGATCTGAAAAATTAATTCCCCCAAATTTTATTTTTTTATTTCAGCATATTATGGGGGTACAAATTTTTAGGTTACATATATTGCCTTTGCCCCACCTAAGTCAGAGCTTCAAGCGTGTCCATCCCCCAGATGGTGCACACTGCATCCATTAGGTGTGAATATACCCATCCCCTCCACCCCCCTTCCATCTGCCTGACACCCAATGAATGTTATTACTATATGTGCACATAAGTGTTGATCAGTTAATAGCAATTTGATGGTGAGTACATGTGGTGCTTGTTTTTCCATTCTTGGGATACTTCACTTAGTAGAATGCGCTCCAGCTCTATCCAGGATAATGCGAGAGGTGCTAGATCACCATTGTGTTTTGTGCCTGAGTAGAACTCCGTGGTATACACATGCCGCATTTTATTAATCCACTCATGTATCGATGGGCACTTGGGTTGTTTGCATATCTTTGCAATTGTGAATTGTGCTGCTATAAACACCTAATGCAGATGTCTTCTTTATAGAATGTCTTTTGGTCCTTTGGGGTAATGGGATTGCTGGATCAAATGGTAGTTCTAGTTGTAGCTCTTTGAGGTATCTCCATGTTGCTTTCCACAGAGGTTGTACTAGTTTGCAGTCCAACCAGCACCGAATGATTGTTCCTATCTCTCCGCATTCACACCAACATTTATTATTTTGGGACTTTTTGATAAAAGACATTCTCCCTGGAGTTAAGTGATATGTCATCGTGGTTTTGATTTGAATTTTCCTGCTGATTAGAGATGTTGAGCATTTTTTATATGTTTGTTGGTCATTAGTCTATCTTCTTTTGAAAAGTTTCT
Source organism: Indri indri (assembly GCA_004363605.1). Taxonomy (NCBI): domain Eukaryota; kingdom Metazoa; phylum Chordata; class Mammalia; order Primates; family Indriidae; genus Indri; species Indri indri. Next base: position 4,601 of record RJWJ010025046.1, on the reverse strand, counting down.
GTTCATGTCCTTTGCCCATGTTTTAATGAGGTTGTTTGATTTTTTTCTTGCTGATTTTCCTGAGAATCAACATTGTTAAAATGTCTATACTACCCAAAGTGATGTACAGATTCAATGCAATCCCTATTAAAATACCAACATCATTTTTCACAGATCTAGAAAAAATAATTCTACGCTTCATATGGAACCAGAGAAGACCCCATATAGCAAAAGTAATCTTAAGCAAAAAGAACAAATTGTCAGGTATCAATTTACCAGACTTCAAGCTATAGTACAAGGCTATCATAACTAAAACAGCATGGTACTGGCACAAGAACAAAGGCATAGACCAATGGAACAGAACTGAGAACCCAGATATAAAATCATCCTTATATAGCCATCTAATCTTTGAGAAAGCAGACAAAAACATAACTAAGGAAAAGAATCCTTATTCAATAAATGGTGCTGGGGAAACTGGATAGTCACATGTGGAAGATTGAAACAAGATCCTCACCTCTCACCTCTCACAAAAATCAACTCATGGTGGATAACAGACTTAACCTAAGGCATGAAACCATAAGAATCACACAAGAAAATTGGAAAAACTCTTACAGACATTGGGCTAGGGAAAGAATTTATGAAGAAGACCCCAAAGGCAATCACAGCAATGATGAAAATAAATAAATGGGACCTGATCAAATTAAAAAGCTTCTGCACAGCCAAGGAAACTATCATGAGAGTAAACAGACAACCTACAGAATGGGAGAAAATATTCACATGCTACACATCCGATAAAGGGCTGATAACTGGAATCTATGTAGAGTACATGTTTTCTTTTTGATAAATTAATTTATTTTCCTTTCAATAGATAGATGATCAGTAGTGAGATTACTGGATTGAATGGTAGGTCTATTTCTAGTTCTTTGAGAAATATTCATACTATTTTCTATAGAGGTTGACTGTTTAAAAATTGTATATTTATTTTTATTTTAAGGAGGAAATATGGGCAGAGCATACCTATGTGGGGGAATTTCATAAGAAATATAATTTTTGATTATTATTTATTTCACAAATCAGGATTGATCAAAGGAACTGGGGTTTTTGATATAGTTGGTTTTGAATTTAAAAAAATGATCATTTCATAGGTATAGACACATAATAAATCATTAACACATAAATGAAAAAACTAAACAAAATAAAAAACCCTCTAAAGACAAATGCCCTGTCATCTTGTGTGGTCTGCAACAGAGCAGGTGCTCAGGGGATTGCTCTTTTAGGTTAATGATTTTTCTAGGATGTCAATCAAATGAGTTTTAAACAATAATATAAATATAGCAAACTTGTTTTTTCGTGATAGTAATTTGGATATGTGAATATAGATATTTCTTTCATGTTGTTTACCAATATAGGAAGAAAACATGGCAGAGTCCCCAACCTTGGAGAATATTTCTGATACATGCATGCATGTGTCTAAGCATGCATGTGTAACCACCCCACATGGGTGAAAGATGAGTTGCATTTGGGATTTAAATCATTGTTTTGTAACCTGACAAGATGCTTTGACAGACTGTTAAGACTGGAGCTACTGTGAAAACTGTTCTCTCATTTACTTTCCATTGCTCAATTATTTTAAGCCTTACCCAAAACAGGAATTCATCACCTCCAGAGACATGTCGGAGGATGTCAAGATATAGATTTGTCTTTTTTATCCTTTCCTTGCAAATGAGATTCAATTGTCAAAATGACAGAAGATTCAAGCTGGAAAGAAGCCCCCAGTATAATGTCAGAACTTCATCAGAGTAGGAGTTGCAACTGGCACATTAGTAAATTGTTCATTCATGTTGGGCTTGACCTCAAGCTAACCATGAGACTTCTGGACAGAAACTGCATTTCAGCCAATCAAAAATATGGGATACATGGATTATAAAAGGATATAATTTAAAAGGTATGAGATAGTTTCATTACATAAGCTATCGATTTGTCCTCTTTTGAACTTCAAAGAACTTCTCTAGTGTGTAACTTTGTGACATGGAAGCCAATAAACACAAAAAAGAAGTGTTATTTATGGTGACCTCATTATTCTCAGTGTTCAGATAACGATCTGGTCTTGCAGAAAAGACTTTAATTCAGAAAATTGTGCTAGAAATATTTCTGATCCAAGTTTTCATGTGGCATAAAAATAATTTTGTGCTTCAGCATGCAGTAAAACAAACTTCATTTAGTTTAGGGAGCTCTTTATTCATTTTTGTTACCTCTGGAAGTAAGAGCCTTTGACTTTTACGCACCAAGTAAAATGTGTGTCCTGGACATTAGGGTTAACTCCTCAACATCCATGTCAGTTCACCCTATTAGTCTCAGTTAGTCGTTGGAATTTCAATCCCATTGCTAGCAACAGGTTTCATTTTAGGCATGTGACCAAATTGTTGCTAGTGAAATATCAGTTTCAAGATGAAAGAATCCACACTCCTGGAAAAAAAAAAAAAAAAAAAAAACCCACAAAAGCCCTAGTACCCTTTCCTAAGTTCATTGGCATTGGCATGTGTGGAAATGACACTGGGAACAAGTGAAGCTTCCTTGTCACCAGTGTAAGGAAGGAGCTGAAAGTCAGCATGGAAGAACCTACAGACAGACAGAACCTGGGTCCTTGTTACTATTGCTGAGCAGCTGCATCAATTAACCTTGAAACTCACCAACTCACTGTACTCAAGCCTTCTTTTTGCAAGAAAGAAAATATTTTCTTGCTCTTTAATGCAGTTTAAGCTGTTTTTTTCTGTTACTTATGTCTAAGAATACACTGAGATAGATCAGCTGAATGAACCCAGTGTCTCGCTAGTATAATTAGTATATGGGTACTCTAATATTTTAAGAGCAGTGCTAAAGTATTAAAAAGAGTATCTGTAAATAGCTCTACAATGTCAACCATTTACATTTACTTAACAAATGTATTAGAAATATTTTCAACCAGTTCATCATCCCACTGGCCTTTTAGGATAGAGTAATTATTCTGGATCAACATAGATAGCATGGCAAGGTGCCAAAGTGGTTTGTCTTGTACAGTTTGCACTGGGGTGGGTACTTCTGGATTTAGGGCAGTGATAAAAAGTACTTTATAAATTATTACTATTATTGCAACTTTTCTATTGTAGCCCAGGGATTATCAATTGGTTTCTATCTAAAGCTTTGCTATTCTAAGATGTGTTCTGCCCTAGGCTACATAATAGCTGTGATCCTGCAGTTTTGTTTTCCTATTCTGAGTATGCTATGACTCCTCTGTCTATATCTGTGTTCTGTTTGGCAGCTGTATTTTCTACATGAGACCAGAAGGGTCAATGGATATTGGGATATTACATTTTACATCTGTTTTGGCAAACAAACTTATTTCCTGCTTGAAAAAAGAACCAAGAATGAATGCCACTTTTAACAAAACTTGAAGGGCATAATGCTTCCTGTCCTAGCCTGAGTTTCCCCAGTGGCAGAGCCACAGACAAGGGCTTGCCTGCAGGTGGTTTATTTGTGCAGCAATCCCAAGGAGCAGAAGTAAGAAACTGTGTGAAATAAAGGAAGGAAAAGCAATAAAGAGGTAAAAAATCAAATAATCAAGTTGCTACCACTATGAGTGATTGCGACATGATGTTGTTGAGATTTTCTGACCCATAAAATAGACCTTAGAATTGTCTGCCTAAGGAACATAGGGAGGAGTATTTATCCAATAGCTCTTATACCCAGGGATCACTCATGTGTAGCTCTCATTTTTTTAAGTTGCCTATAGGTGAGTGCCATTGGGGTTCACAGAGCTGTGTCATGAAGTAGCCTCATAGAAGCCCAGAGAAGGAAGAAAGAGACACAGGACACAGCAGAGGTGAGATGCTGGTAGCATACTCATGCGTGAGTTTTGGCTACTCCAACAGTTATTAAAATAAGAGATGGATTGAGAGGTGTCCAATACACTTTCCTTATAATATGATTAACTAATCTGCTTTTCCTCTATAAGTAAGAGATAAGATATTCCTGTTTCACAATTCCGTGACTAGTATTTTATAGATAACACTGATTCTGGAAAGCAGACAGCTAAAAGGAGGACTCTGAGAAAAACTGAAGAAATAAACAAAATGGATCTGAAGGCAGCAATAGTAAATCACACATACACATAAAACATTGGCAAAAATATATGAAAGTAGGAGGACACAGAAGACTATTTCTCGAAGTTAGTTTGCAAAAGCAATGGAGAGGATTTGGATCCAAGTAAGTAAGATAGTCTTCATTATTGAGTGGCCTGCTAATGAAAGAGATTGGGGATTCTGTGGAGATATGATTACACACTATATGTGAGAGTGTATCATAGTTGTGGTTGATGCTTGGTTAATAACATTATATAAGGAGATTGGTGCTATTGTAAGAACCTAAAGAAAAGTGGTTCTGATTAGAAATAAATGCACTGCTTTTCATGTGTGGCTTCAACACAGAATGGGAACAGGCACACAAAAGCAGACTACACATGGAGGAGCCTGAAGGAAACAAGTATGGTTAACTTGATGACAATTTCTGCCAGAATTTTAGAATTTAATTAATTGTATGCATATGTATGTACACATATATTAGTTTTTTTGTGTCTATATGTATTT
>RJWJ010025045.1:0-24287 GCA_004363605.1 Indri indri | reverse complement strand
CTGGTAGGTAATTTAGCTTGGCTCTATTGCTTGGGTCTTTCTAAGTACATGGATTTTCTACTCATCCTTCATTTTAAGAAGTTCATTTGTCATTTCCTTTAAATCAGTGGTTCTTAACACTAGATGCATATTATAATAACTTGGACATATTTTTAAATTTATCAATGCTGAGGACCCACATGCAGAGATTCTGCTTTAATTGGCCTAGGCTGGAGCATGAGCATCATTTGTTTCCAGAGCTCCTCAGGTGATGCTAATGCAGAATCAGGACTGAGAACCATTTTTCCAAAGCTTCCTTCAGCTTTTTCAGAAATGGTGAGCTGCATTATTTTTTGAGATATCAGATCTATTCACATGTCTGATAGCATATTCATGCAATATTGCAATATGTCTACTTATATATCGGTCTCCTTGATCTGGATTTGGGAATGTCTCAAAAGCAGAAACTACATTAACTCCTCATGTGACCTCACTAAAGGAGGATCAAAGGTTGTGATGTGTGGATGTACATGAGAGGTAATTTGTAAAGGTTGTTACAAATATTAAGGCAGCAATATTATAGACAATGCTCTGGGAGTAAATAGTTTTAGGTAGGTTTGATAATATCTCCTTTAATGCTTTTGCTTTTTAACTTATTCCAATTTCTCACACAGAAATAAAGATATTGGCCTTAAGGTTTATTTTCTTCATGAAAATAAGAATGAGATTATATCACTAAATCAAATATTCTCCTTACTTAAGGAAGAACTAACACACATTCAGATGCCTGGTTAGATTTTCCTTCTCACTTAATTGCTATTATTGGAAAGTTAATCTCATTAAGTGATTAGATGATAAGCTTTAAACTCTTATCTATGCTGACGATAAATGCAATCTAATTTCAAATCAGTATCTTAAATGAAATATGGAAATAGTTTGCACATATTTTAGAAAATCTGGAAAATACATACACTCCTCATCCTGAGTGGACAAGGCTCCTCATTGCCTTTCATGAAAGTGTGACCAAAGTTTAGAGGTCTTAGTTCAGGTGGAGGAGGACTCTAATTGGTCAGAACAGAATAGAAAGGAGGATCAGAACACTTCCTGTGAGTGACTGAAGAAGGGTTGACATCCGCACTCAAACTTTGCCTTTTTATCATATAAGAAATTGTTTGCCATGCCTCAGGTACCTGCTTTGGCAATCTATTAATATTTCTCACTGTTCCATCAGCCTACTTCAAGATGTTAGGCCTTGCTGTGTCCTAACATGCTATGAGCAACAAAAGGAGTATCAAAAGAAAACAATGTTGCTATAAAAATTTCTTTTATAATTTCATATTTCATAAAGACATATGAAGATGGAAGAAAAAACATGTAATCATTCCAATATACTACACATTCCTTATAGTTGCATCATGTGCAAGTTTCTATTATTTACACACAGGTAAAAGATAAAATGAAATACAGCTCTCAGATCATACTATCATTCAGGAAATCAGAACAGGGGGCTAATCTGTAGGATTCAGCAGGAAACTTAAAAATAACCCCAGAAAAATAAAAGTTTTAGAAAAGCAGGGGCACTTGTTATGGACCCAAAACTATCTTCGGTGTAACTGCATACATTTTTTGAAGTCTACAAATTGGGGGTGATAGGCTAGGCATTGAGTGACAGATGCGCCACTTCTCTTTGACATTGATGTCAATAGGCAGGACCCTCTCCAAAACAAAAAAGAACTGTGATTCTAAAGTCAGGAACAGAAAAACCTACATTTGAATCACGTAGGTGCTTGTTAACATGGAGAATCATGAACCCTACACATTGAATGAGAACCTCTAGCTGCAGAGCTCTGGAATCTGCATTTTAAAGCTCTCATGGGTGATTCTTCTGTATATTAAACTTGAAAATTATTCTCTTAGTTTGCAATTGCAGATATGATTTTGGAACAGGAAGTAGGAGATCTGAATTGTAATGTAAGTTCATCTACTAACTAAATTTTTTGTAGGGCAAATTCTATGTTATATTTGTCTGTGTTATTCCCATTTATTGCCTGCAGGTAACATTTAGTAATGTTTATTGAGCTAAAGTTAATCAAATATTGGTTAAAGCACTTAATATTTAGATCTCAATTTCTTCTATAACTTGGTTCTTCTGGACTACATGCTTTTAATGCGTATCCTAGATCCGACACTCCATGATTGCAGATCTTTCTAGAGAGGAGAGGTAAATTCAGCTTTGGATAAAGCAAGAGAGCTAACTATTAGTTCTGAAACAGCCAGAGCTCTAGGCTAATTGTGACAAATTTGAAAACTTGGCTTCCCCCGATATGTGTTCCCTGAAGTATGGGGAACTCGGGGGACTTGGACTCATAGCCAAGAAATCTAACGAGTGTAAGAAGTTGGTTTAGAGAGCATCAAACAAACGTTGCGGTGTTGGGGCTCACCCGCACATACAAAATTATAGTGAGGGAAAGAATGCCTGAGGGTTTCTGTGTGGATTGTGTCAGCTTCTGTCCAAGTTGATCACCCAGAGGTGCAGAGTCTTTAGCAGGAAGAAGTTGGAGACAGAACAGTGATTCACTGCAAGGAAAACACATTAGCTTTAAAACCCTGACAAGGCCAAGAGTCACAGGGTTAAGACATCATAATAGTACACAGTAAGTAAGATTTGCCTGGTTCTTCCAACCTCTTCACTTTGGGAGGGACTCGAGTCTTCAATTTGGGAAGGACTCGAGATAGGCTGTGATGGGAGAACAGAAAAATGACCCATATCCCTCATCCCACTGCAGGCACAAGCCCACATAAATTCTTACTCCCTGGCCCTAGGAGGAGAGATTTACCTCCAAATGAAGTTGGAAATTTTGACTATTACATGGGAGGGAATGTTTTAGTTGCTAAAGTTAGATTGTTTCAGAGATTGATGAGACTAGAAGATACCCTAAATTTCAAACTGCTATAAAGAAGGAAAAAATGTAGCCTTACAGAGTGGGTTTGAATAAGTCGTGAAGGAAAACAGTAAGGTCAGGTTTTTAAAAATATATATTACTTTATAGTTCCAAATTCTTGCATTTTATTCTAATAATTAACCTATGAAGATTCGTTGAAAATTAGTATATGAGAAGAATTATTCCTGGCTTTTTGAGTAATGAGATGTGTATGGCATTGTTTCTCAAACTCTGTGAGATTCTACTCTGTATTGACAGGATGATATGCCAATAATTATTCTTCAATGCATAATAAAATAAATATAATACATATAAGGCAAAGTTATGAATTTCTACTGAAAAGATCTGACAAGTTTTCATACAGCAAGGGCATTATCAAGGTCTTTTAGAGAATTTTTTTTTAGTAAAGGGAAACAAAAATATAATAGCTTGATAAGAATGGCAGAGTAGTGAAAATATAAGGTGGTTAGAAAGGGAGAATAGAATAGTATGAAATTAGTATGATGAATAGAGGAATATTAAAAACAACATCTAAAATGATATTTTTAATAAGGTATGACTTTTTTTAATAAAAATTATTTATATTAAACCTGTGAAGACTAAATTGTCATTTTGGGGCTATAGTAAGAGAATATATAATTTTATGAGGTTGTGGACATTTGCATTTTGCAAAAATGCAGAATATGTATTTTATTAAAAATCTATACTATATTTGTAGATTCTAAATTATCAATAAAATTCTAGAACAAAATAAAATTCGTATGTTTCCATGTTTACTCTAAACAAATGCCAATGAAATTCAGGTCCTTTTTGGAAGGAGTGGTATAAATGAAAGGGAAAATATTGTCTTTGGAATCAAATTATTGGCCATCTACATAAGAGAATTGTGAATCTTAGAGTTATATTTAAATATAAACTCTATGAAACCTGGGAAACCTAAGAAGCAAAAATAGAATATTTAAGATGATGACAGTGTATTGTATTATGAGAGATTAAATAGTTTAGAAACTTTTAGTCTGGAAAATGAAGAGAGTAAATTAGAACAGTTATGAATACCCTCTCTAAAAAGAAGAGAACAAGAGAAGGCTTCTTCACCCAATACCAACATGAATGAGCCCCTGTGTGGCATTTCTCAGTTATATAGAAGGGAACACTAGTTAAAATGAACATTGAAATGGATAAAGAGGATTAAAATTTTGCAAAATAATTGCCATGGAAATACTTATGGACAGAGGACACACGTCTTTAGCACAATGTGGTGCAGGTATAAAATAGAGTTTCTCGGGAAATGATTTACTGACAGAGAAGTACCAGAGCATACCCAATTCCTTGAGCTTTCCTGATTGCATAGCCTTGGCAGGGCGGCAATGAGCTCTTGCACTATGGCTGCAGTCCCAGTAGAGGGGGCTCTGGTCCCTGAGGATCTGTACAATTATAGGCACTGCAGACAGGAACATTTATCTGGTGTGGGAAGTGGCCTTTTAGAAAGAAGATGTTGAGAGAGAACAACAAGTCTTCCACTGAACTAGCTTAGACCTGCTCAGCCAGCACTCAGCTAAACTATTCAAAAGGGGAGGGAAATAATCCTCCAGATTTAGCAAATGAAAATATAAGATTCTCATTTACACTTGAGTTTCAGATTTAAAAAAAACTAATAAATTTTTAGTATAAGCATGTCTAGCAATATTTGGCATATACATACTAACAAAATAGTTGTTTATCTGAAATTCAAATTTAGCTATTTGTATTTAATCTGACAATCCTATACCAGATTTATTTCTCTTCCCAGTGACAGCAAATGCCTGCCTTGGTAGGTAGAATTGGACTCATGAGGAAAGCAGCTCAAGTGTAGGTGATTATTGTGTTTAAGTGTCTCAAGCCAATGCTGACACAGTCTTTCCTGCCACATCTTTCTTTCTGTTTTCTCGTTGTGCCTTCTTGGAATTACTCTGTCATCACAGGGTTCTCAAGAATACTAAAGTAGAAGACTCAGAGCATATTCTTTAAAACTGGACAGCTTTGGATTTCATTTTCATTTTGCTATCACGAACAAGTTGCTTTACCTTCCTCAAGCTAAAAATTCTCATCTGTAGATTTGAATAATAGTTGACGTAGATATTGTTATAAGTAAATATTATAATGTATGTCAAATGCATCGACTAGGGAATCATCACTAAAGGATAAGTACTGTTAATATGATGTGTCTAAAAATATATGTTTTTCCGATTTATAAAAACTGAAGAATACTTTAAAGCTATAAATTTGAAAACAATTAGGAAGAAGTAATATTTCAAATATTAGGTGGAATAATCTGAAAATATAGTTCCCTGAGTTTGAATAAGTTCACAGAGAAGGGGTTCATAATGAAATCAAAATGGAATGCTGAGAAAGAAAAGATTTCACATATGTCTGTATGCTTAAATATTATTGAATATATTATGGTATTCTAGAACATATTACTTTTACAGCACCGTGTAGGAAGGAAAATGCCAAAATGCCTGTCCTTTTATGTTTTCATAAATATAATCAAATGTAGGATTGCCCAAACATTAACCGCTTAATGAAAAAGTTAAAATAATTTCTCCTTTTGTCATGCCCCCACCCCACCCTCAGTAATCATTCTGGATAGATTTCGATAAAACATTACCTCAATCAAGCTTTTTAAATCTAGGGATTTAAAGACCCTATATTGAATTATTATTTGAATAAAAAGCTTTTCTGTCATAAGGCAGATGCTAAAATGTATAGTGTTGAGATTTCAGGCATGGTATGAAATTTGTTAACATTTAAATAAATGTTTTCGTTTCCATAATAGTAATGACTTCTTGTTGAAGTTATTGATGCACTTGGGGATTCCTGCTGCAGGTCATAAACTACTCAAATGCTGTGGCCATCTTCTGAATTATGGTCTTACAGTCATCTGATGATCATCTATTATGCTATATATCATAATCTTCCATTTCTAGGCTTTGAGTGCATAATTGAAATAATATGTTGATGATTTATTATTAGTAACGTGAATCTATAAGTTATCCACTCTTGCAGAGTTTGGAGAAAATTTATTAGTATGTGTCTCACTAAATTGATGAAATTCATAAATATAGCTTACATAGATATCATTTTTAAACTGTTAATTTTTTTAATACAGCTTCCCTAGCACCTTTTTATCACCTGATTTTGAAGAAGTGTCTTTTTTTCAAGGATTAAATAACTGAGCTGTGAAATTAGTTGTTGTTGACAATATATATCAGATGAAAGCAGAATGGGAGGAGGACAAAGAAAGTAACTCTTCCTTGTGACTTCAGTGAGCCAAGTGCCTGGGAAATGCTTAGTGACAAACAATAAATCAAATGAGTGGAGGGAAGTGCCTTTTATGCAGCTCATAATTAACCCTTGGAACCCTTCCATAATATTTTATGAAGGCAAATAACTTAGCAATATTCAACAAGAAATTAGATACTATATCTGAATAAGAATATCACTTGCAGTTAATCTGCCTCCAGTGAAAATTATAGAGGTTATCAATGATTATGCTTATATTTTAAATGATCACAAGCTAATGCCAGAGAAGTAATGTTCTTTGAGATATAGCAGCAGAAGCTGAGTTAAATGTTTTGGAGGTTGAATGGATCATGGTCGCTCTAAGATTTTAGTAGAGTAAAAAAATTTACCAGATTAACTATATATACATACTATATATATATATTTTTTTCTACCTGGATCTAAGCATTTGACTTTTCTTTCATCCTCCGTTTAATTCTACCCTCACTCATATTTTTATTACAAAGCCAATATTTTCACTTTGCCCTTCAACTCTGGATAGTGAAGGCAATAAACAGCATCAAAAGTTTCCTTGAATAGTTTTTAGTGATGAATTGAATTTTAACCATATCACCATCTCAGACAGTACATTAAGAAGTAGACAAGAGAGAGTCTTTTTCATTGGACTAGGTAGGTTCATGGTGGTGAACATGTATATGCTATTTCTTCTCAGCATGCTTACCTGCTTTAGAAGAATGAAAATGAGCTATGAAAGAACTCCAGAAAATAAAGCACATCCTGATTTTTCAGATTAAATTTAGCCAGAATTTACAAAAATTTAAAATTAGACATTTCCTTGAGAAGTGGGTCCAAAGAAAATCTGAGCAGCCACATTATTCAAAGACAAAAAAGGAAGTTTGACTGATGGTCTTCTTCCTGCCTTCCCTAGTCTCTTCCAGTAGTATTGACTATTGTTTTTAGTATTTTATATTCATTTTAGTATGTACCTTGCCATGAGATTTTACTTACATCATGACAAGAAAGAGAAGGTGATGGTGCAGGAAAAATCAAAACATAGCACAGTTGTGGCAAAATGAGAAACTGTCAGTTTGTATCATTTGAATACTATGTCTCTGTTTGGAATCAGTTTGGCCAATATCATCTTGGCCATATTTTTTCTATTGGGAAAAATATTATATCTTTAGTTATTGAGCTCATCTTGTTTTCATAATAAATATTTATTAATAATAATCAGAAAATACAATGATTATTTGATAGGCTTTCAAATTCAGTAATCACTTAATAAATTTTTTTGCAGGAAATGTTTTTATAAAGAATTATTAATTAAAACATGGCATTGTGGTAATAGGGAACTGGCTATTAAAAGGTAATGGTAGTGCTAAAGAATATAGAAATAGCAGATATAGGTAAGGGCCACTATCTTTAGGGTTAAGAAAGAATCCCTCCACTACCCCCAAGGTGAGATCTAGGTCTCATTGCAGAGGATGTGATCATGGATCACCGAATGGTAGAAAAGTCCACTGAGGTGCTTCGGCAGCAGGATTCACTGCTGTCTGCTCTGGAGTGCCAGGGGATGGCCCCAAGGGAGAGGCCATGCCTAAGAACACATCACAAAACCAAACAAGAGAGTTCGAAGGGGGGTCCCATATACTGCTGACCACTGGACTACCATGCTTTCCACAAACTGGGTGGCACTGAAGCTGTGTGTGTTACAAGAGCCTGGAGAGAAGAGAAAACTAGAACCTGGAAGAAAATCCCCTTTATTCTCAAGTGTCCCTCCAGTTCCCTCTACTGACAAAGTATAACATCATGCCAACAGGCAAAGGAGAAATATTTAAAAGGTCCATCTCCCATATGTCAGAGAAGGCTATGAAGCGTATATTTGGAACTGACAGACAATACACATGTATCTGCCCCCCAATTTTTTTTATCTTTTTGTCATTTTTCTCCCATTTGGAATATTTTCTTAACTTTATCTTGCAATACTTTATTGGAATTTTTATTTCACTTTATGTATGTGTGTGTGTAACACATATAACACACATAATTTATAAGATTTATTTCTTGTTTTCCATTATTATTTTTTACAGCATCCTCTTCTTTCTTACAGATACAACTTCTAAGCTTACATTATTAATAAGCTTTGGTTCCTAAGTTTTGTTTTATTCCCTGCCTTATCTGCTTTCTTCAAGACTTTCCTTTCCTATTTATTTGTTTAGGATTTTCCCCTTCATTTTGGAAACTTCCAAACTATCAGTTGATCCTTTCACCGTTTGTTCTTCTTCTAGGCACAAGAAACTGGTTTGAAGCTTTTGAGCACATGGGAGGGGTTTATCACTGGACTTCCCTATCACAATGAAGGGATAGCCAGTCACTAATTTCATTGATTGGTCACAACAGTCATATTGGAGAGTCATTTTCTGGAACCATTTAGATTTCCTCCATTCTTCTGCTTTTGGTCTCTGGACAAAACTGCTGGTATTTATGAGAACTCCAAAGGTGGAACAATATTCAACTTCTACTTGTTTAATATATATGGATATTCAATCAGCTCTCCCCCTCAATTTTAACCATCCTCTGATATCTGTTATATATTGACTTCTTAGAACGAATTGATTTATTTTTCATCTGTAGACCCTTATTTTGTGGTTCTGCCTCTTTTTTGAATCCTCCATCTTCAATCTCTAAAAGCTGGTGAAGTCTCTCACGTAGTACCCTTGTTCCATTCTTTAGATTTATATGATTTTTGTATTCCTTTACTATTACTTGAGAAATGCATTTGGAGAGAAAAAGATAAATGTATTCTCCTATTGTGTTTTTTTTTTATTTTCAGAATATTTAGGGGATACAAATGTTTTTGTTACCTGAATTGCTTTTATAATGCTTCAGTCACAGCTATAAGTATGCACATCACCTCAATAGTGTTCATTGTACCCATTAGGTAGGTTTTTGTCCCTCCCCTCATGCTTTCTCTCCCCCTGCTTGATTTCCACTGAGTTTTAATTCTCTCTGTGCGTGTGTGCCCATTGGCTAGATTGAATTTAATAAAGAGTACATGTGATGTTTGTTTTTTCATTCTTTAGATATTTCACTTAGGATAATGGTCTCCAGTTCCATTCAGATTGTTGCAAAAGTCATTAATTTATCCTTTTTTGGCTGAGTAATACTCCATGGTATACATATACCACATTTTGTTAATCCACTCATGAATTTCTGAGTGCTTGGGTTGATTTCACATCTTTACAATAGTAGCCTGTGCTGCAATAAGCATTCTAGTGCAGACACCCTTTTGATAATATGACTTCTTTTCATTTGGGTAGATACCCTGTAGTGGTATTGCTGAATCAAATGTTAGGTCTACTTTTAGTTCTTTGAAAAATCTCCATACTGTTTTCCATAGAGGTTGTACTAATTTGCAGTCTCACCAACAGTATGTAAGCATTCCTTTTTCTCTGCATTGATGCCAGTATTTATTGTTTTAGGACTTTTTAATAAAAGCCATTCTAAAAGGAGTAAGGTGACTTCTCATTGTGGTTTTAATTGCATTTCCTTGATGATTAATGACATTGAGCATTTTTTTCATATATTTGTTGGCCATTTCTCTATCTTCTATTGAAAAGCTTCTGTTCATGTCTTTTGCCCATTTTTAATGGTCTTTTTTTTGATGATTTGTTTGAATTATTTGCAGATTCTGGATATTAGCCCTTTATCAGATATATATGGTTTGCAAATATTTTTTCCCATTTTTTGGGTTGTCTATGTGCTTTCTTGATTATTTCTTTAGCTGTCCAGAAGTTTTTTTAATTTAATTCAATCCCATTTATTTATTTTTGTTGTTGCTATAATTGCCATTGGGGACTTAGACATAAATTCTTTGCCTAGGCCGATATCTAGAAGAGTTTTTTTCCTACATTTTCTTCTAGAATGTTTATAGTTTCATGACTTGAATTTAAGTCTTTTATCCATCTTGAATTAATTTTTTGTGAGTGGTGAGAAATAGGGCTTCTATTCCATTCTGCTGCATGTGGCTGTCCAATTCTCCCAGAATCATTTATTAAATAGGGCTTCTTTTCCCCAGTGTGCATTCAATACCATGCTCTTTTGGTTACTGTAGCCTTGTAGTATACCTTGAAGTCTGATAATGTGATGCCCACAGATTTGTTCTTTTTACTTAAGATCGCTTTGGCTATTTGAGCTTTTTTCTGGTTCTAAATGAAGCATAGAATTATTTTTTTACAGATCTGTGAAATATGACATTGGTATTGTGATGGCATTGCATTGGATCTGTAAATAACTTTGGGTAGGATGGACATTTTAACAATGTTGATTCTACTGATCCATAAATATATGTTTTTCCATTTGTGCCATCTTTCCTCAGTATTTCATAGTTCTCCTTGTGGAGCTCTTTCACCTCCTTGGTTAAGTATGTTCCTAGGTATTTTATTTTCTTTGTAGCTATCATGAATGGTATTGAATCTCTGATTTTATTCTCAGATTGATTGTTATTGGTATAAGGATTTTGTATCCTGAGACTTTGCTGACTTTATTTATCAATTCCAGGTGTCTCCTGGTGGTATCTTTGGGGTTTTCTAGATATGAGATCTTATCATCAACAAAAAGCAATGGTTTGACCTCCTCTTTCCCAGTTTGTGTACCCTTAATTTCTTTTGATTGCCTGATTGCTCTAGCTAGGACTTCTAGTACTATGTTGAGTAGAAGTGGTGACAGTGGGCATCCTTGTCTTGTTCCAGTTTTTATGGGGGATGTTTTCAACTTTCCCCCATTCAACATGATGTTTATGGCTTTTATAATTTTGAGATATATTTTTTCTATGTGAAGTTTGTTGAGGGTTTATATCATGAAAGGGTGCTGTATTTTGTCAAATGCTTTTCTGTATCTATTGAGATGATCAGATGGTCATTGTTTTTCCTTGTTTATGTGGTGAATCACATTTATTGACTTACATATGTTGAACTATCCTTGCATTCCTGGGATGAAGCCCACTTGCTCACGGTGGATTATTTTTTTATGTGCTGTTGAATTCCGTTTGCCGGTTTTTAAAATTATTTTTATTTATTTATTTTTATTTCAGAGTATCATGGGGTAGAAACGTTTTGGTAACATAAATTGCTTTTGTACCATTTGATTCAAAGTTATAAGTGTGCCCAACCCCCAGATAGTGTTCATTGTAAATGTTAGGTATGAATTTACCCATCCCTTTCTCCCCTCCCACCTGCTTAATTTCCAATGATTGTTATTTCCATACGTGCATATAAATGTTGATTGATTTGTTTCAATTTAATGGTGAGTACATGTGGTGTTTGTTTTCCGTTCTTCTGATATTTCACTTAAAAGAATGGTCTTCAGCTCCATCCAGGATAATACAAGAGGTATTAGTTCACCTTTTTTATGGCTGAGTAATATTCCATGGTATACATGTACCACATTTTATTAATCTACTTATGTATTGATGGGCACTTGGATTGTTTCCACATCTTTGCAATTTTGAATTATGCTGCTATAAGCATTCTAATGCAGGTGTCTTTTTTTTAATAGAATGTGTTTGTTTTTTTTTTCCTTTGGGTAAATTCCCAGTAGTGGGATTGCTGGATCAAGTGATAGTTCTACATTTAGTTCTTTGAAGTATCTCCATACTACTTTCCATAGAGGTTTTACTAGTTTGAACTTCCACTAGCAGCATACAAGTGTTCCTATCTCTCCGCATCTATGCCAACATTTGTTGTCTGGGGACTGTTTGATAAAAGCCATTCTGACAGGAGTTAAGTGATATGTCATTGTTTTTTGTGATTTTCATTCCTCTGATGATTAAAGATGGTGAGCATTTTTTCATATGTGTTTTGGCCATTAGTCTATCTGCAGTTTGAACTCATCTTTATTTATCATCCTTAATGGAACTAACTATGAAAAAGCAATATTTTGATCAGAATAAATTTGGTATCAAGGTATGAATAAACCATATCAATAGTATTTTTAAAAACATTTGTATTTGGAAGAGCGGTCATTATTGAAATTAGGCTACTCTTTTCTGTTTATGTTTTTCTGAAGACTTTTGCTCATAGAATACAACATACAACCCTGGTGAGTATAAACTAAGAGAAAGTGAAACATCCTTCCATTAAACCATAAATTAGATGATGGTAGCAATAACTGAATATTTTACTGTACAATCCTCAAAGTGTTTGTCCTTAAGTTAGAATAGCATAAATTGTCAAGACAGTACAGTTGTAATATTCCATGTAAGAGATCAACCTAGTCTAATATTTAATTTGTAGTTATTAATATGAATATTTTGTATGTATAATTTATTTGAAAGTTTAGTCTTCTAACCTGTTCCAGTAATCACGGCTATAGTAAAATCTACCCTCTGGTTACATAGCTCATTATGAAACTGAAATTCTAGTTAACATGAGAAGCTGTACTGATTTATTATGAATATGTCAATGCATATATAATATGAATGTATTGATGCAGAAACTCTCAACAGCTACATTTTTCTTCATTACAAATTTTCAATTTAGAAACAATCTGTTATGTTTTCCCCAGGTAGGTGAACAATTATTGGCAATTTGCAGGTACACGAATGCTTTAGTATTATAGAAAAACAAACCACTGCGGTGGTTCCAGAATCTTCATGTTTAATTGGCAAGTTTGCTATTAACTAGATTTTGTTTCTTTATCCTTATTTAGAAATTAAGGCAGACAGTAGAATTTTTTTAAATTAAATAAGGAGAGGCCAAGATAGAACAGCTCTTTGTATTGGTTGGGTTCAAGTTTATGAGTTTTGCTGATACAGCATTCCAGATAAAGGAACAAAGCAGGAAGTCAGGGAATGAAAGAAAATTTGACTACTGTGGGGCAGAGAACATTTCTTGGTACTTTATATCCACATGTACTTGTACATTTAAGGTTCACATAAATTCTGTTGTAAGTTGGTCTCATTTGCTTCATCTGTAAAATTAAGATAATGAGGTGCATCTTAAGTTATAAGGAGCAGTTATCTGACCTGCACAGAAAAATCATCTTTTCTTTAGTAAGTAGCCAGGAGGTATCATCAGGTGGTTCAGTGTACATCCTCTGGTGTCCTATTCTGTGTATTTACTGAATCCCAGTTTTGCCCTTTACCAGCTAAACATCTTGAGCAATAGGATATGTACTTTTACAACTTTGTTTTCTATTAATACTATAATAAATCACCACACATTTAGAGGCTTAAAATGACAAATACTTATTGTCTTACAGTAGGAAGAAAATCTATCTGCTAGCTCACAAGTGTGACATGGGGCTCGCTGAGCTAAACCAGCATGTTGGCAGCAGTGCATTCATTTCTGGAGGCTGTAGGGGAGAATCTACTTCCTTACCTTTTCTTGGTTCTAGAGGCTGCCCACATTCTTGGCTCATAAAACCCTTCCTGCATCTTCAATGCCAGCAATGGTGGGTTGAATCTTTCTCACATTATACCTCTCTGACTACAGCTAAGAAAGATTATCCACTTTAAGGACTCATAGTATTACATTGGTTGCAACCAGATAATCCAAAATAATAACCTCCCTATTTAAGGTCAGATGATTACAACCTTAATTTCATACTCAGCCTCAGCTTTCACCCCCTTTTCCATGTAACCTTGCATATTCAAAAGTTCTTAGGATTGGGTCATTGACATCTTAGGGGTGGTTTTTTTTTCGGCCTGCCATGTCAACTTTACCCAATGTTGCCTAGTAGTTCTCTAAAATAAACCCCACAAGTAGTGGATGGGAGTTCCCTTTTCTCTGCACTGGGCCAACACTAAGTGTTGTTGGCTATTTACATTTTTGACCATCTGAAGTCTCTTATTGTTGATTAAAATTTTATTTTCTCAATGACTAGTGAAATTGAACTCATGATATGTTCACAGATTACTTTGGTTTCTCTTTTGAGAATTACTTTCATATCTATTTTTTTGGCAGCTACATTGTTTTTTGTTTTCATGTTAATTTTAGAAGTTATTTTATAATATATTCTCTATATTAATTCTTAGTAGATTAAGTGGATTCTCCTAGATTGCAGCCCTATTGAAAAATTCATTTACCTGATATCTGTATGCAAATTAAAATTTTAATGCAACCAAATTTATTAATTTTTTTATAGTTTGTGCTATTTGGGTCTCATTTAAGAAATCATTCCTAATCTTAGGTGAAAAGATAATGCCCTATTTTTTGAATACTTCTAAAAATTTTTCTTAACATATTCAGGTCTTTAATTCACTTGGAACTTTCCATGTGCTATAAGGCAGAGATCTAATTTTATTTTGTTTTCCATATGGAAAAAATTGTTTCAATTCCATAAACTGAATTTTAAATTCTTTCCTCATACCTTTTCTTTTTCTCAAGGCCTACCATTATAACTTGTTTCCTGATTTCTATTCAAAATACAATCTTCTGTCTTTATCTCCTCATCTGAAGTTCGTAATACAGCACAACCCTTACAAACCTTCACTATCTGGTGATCTGCTGTATCTTAACCTGGGTCCTGAGTACACTTGCATAATAATTAATTTTGCTGCAATGATGATTCTTTTTTTAAATTTTTGATTTTAGACAAAAAATTTTTGTCACTTATGTTACATGGTGGCTGCTCATCAGTTTCTCTTCTGTTTCTGCTCCATATGTCTTTTCATTTCTGAGTCCTAGCTTAAGAAGAAGAAGCTGCTATCTGGGAGGTGCCATTTGCATGGCACAAGAAAAAGAGGAAGAGCGTTGGCAAATCAGGCAATGGCTCACAAAGCCTCTGCTTGGATGTGGACCACGTCACATCTACTCACTTCCATTTGCCAAAGCAAGTCACATGGCTAAACACTGTGGTAATTGGGCAAGGGAATACACTGCTCCAATGGAAGATACAGATAGACACCTTACAAAGAGCAAAGGACATATGATTCTCTTTCAGGATAGGCAAGTGACTATTTGGAAAAAAATAATCTACCAGAATAAATATTCAGTTTACCATTTATATTTGTTAATTGTACATGTTTTAGACATTTGCATATTTGATATATTTTAATTTGAAAATAGTGAATTAATAATCTATACATACCAGGTGAAGCATTGTCACTGAATGCAGTTATAAATGAATGTAAAATGTGAAACAGTTTAAGACAGACATGCAGATTGCATTAAGAAACTCCTGAGGAACTAATGGTGGCATGAAATTTGAAAGATAAGATAGAGGGCATTTTCTAGAAATAAAGAATGTTCAGTCTACAGATTAAATAAAGGAGCTCACAGAAGGCCAAGCAAGATGAACAAAGCAAAAGTAAAGGAGGGTTTGTATATAAAGGAGGAATTGATTGAACTTATTATTAATGTGGTGTTGGTAAAGCTTGGGAATTAAAACCTGAGATGTAATATATTAGATTCATCCACTTTTGATTCATCTTGAATTAATTTTCATAGGTTGTACACAATTTCCTTTCCACTCTTCCTTAAATCTTCACTCACTGTTTCAGGCATACTGAACTTCGAATATTTTTCGTAAACAGCCATATTCTTTCATTCCTGCCCTTGATGTTCTTCCTCCATGATCTTTGCTTCATCATTCATTGTGCCAACAGTTAATCACTCCATTCCCTGTGTTTCATTGATCTTTATACATACTTTTGTCATAGTGTTTGTCACTCATGGTTTTCTGTGTTTCTGCGTTTCTAGTTATCATCAACCACTAGTCCCTGTAAGAGTCTTGCATACAGGATAAAGGCACAGGGTATATGATTAGTCAGTTAATTGTATCTCTCTATTTTTTTTTCTTAAAATTTTCCTTCAACTGTTCTTCTGAGACTTATCCCATCATTTAATCTAGTAAGTATTAATAGTTTTCAGTGGTGGTGTCATACCATTAAGGTAGGGTAACAGAGAGGAATAGAAATAATTTGAGGAAATTACCACTGCAAAGGGACTTTGGAGATGGAGTAAAAACTGTATCTTAAATGGTGACACTTTGAGTGGATATTGTAGTTCAAGTCTTCTCTGTTAAAAAAGTAATCCAATTCCTTATTTAATTTAAAAGGGATAGCAGGAAAATTAAGAGATGGACATTCATTCATTTTTCTCATTGCTGTAAAAATGATTTATTATTACAATGACTTTAAGCATAAAGCAACACAACTGATTACTTGGCTAATGATAAAACTGTTTGTTGCAGCACAATTCACAATTGCAATGATGTGGAATCACCCCAAGTGTCTATCAATTCATGATTGGATTAATAAAATGTGGTATATGTATACCATGGAGTACTACTCAGCCATAAGAAATGATGAATTAATACCTTTTGCAACAATCTGGATCAAACTGGATACCATTATGTAAGTGAAGTAGCTAAAGAATGGAAAAACAAACACCACATGTACTCACTATTAAATTGGAACTAACCAATGAACACACATGTGCACAGAGGGAAGTGAAACTCAGTGGAAATCAACTAGGGGGCAGGCGGGAGGAGGTGAGGGGCAAAAACCTACTTAATGGGTACAACGAACACTGTTTGGGTGACGGGCACACCTATAGCCAGGACTAAAGCATTGCAAAAGGAATCCATGTAACCTAAAACATTTGTACCCCCTTAGTATTTTGAAATAAAAGAAAAATCTTTGAGAATGTACCCCATAAAAATTGTGGGAAAATGTATATTCTTTAATTATTAAATACAAATTTTAATAATATTTCCCTATGGTGTTCCTTATGGTGTGAACTTAGACCCTATTTTTACTATAATGTAAATAAAAGTTGAGTTACAGAAGAGATTTCATGACCTGTAAGGGAGCCAAATTTTGTGTTACAAATATTAGAGAAATATACAGTGATAACTATTAAAGAGATTTTTATAATTCCTAGTGAAAAAGAGTGCTGTGCTATCAGTGTCAATTTAATGCAGTTTAGGATTATAAAATACCCTCCAGGTTACAGAATACAGCAAAGTTGAAGGCTGTAGTAGCATAGATTTTTTTCTTGAGGGACCTAATTATTCAGCTAATTTATTTCCAGTATTCTCTTTAGAATGCTCAGTAAAATATTATTTGGTTAAATTTGATATTTGATTTTGTGGACTGCTTTTAAAAATAAATTTGTCCAATGAACGTCTGATTTGGGGGATGAATAGCTTGAGCTATTATATCTTTGAACATTTATATTTTTGTCTTTGAGGCATTTAGAGAAAAAAATATACATATTTATTCTTGTAGTTTTGGGGAAGCTTGAAAATAAAATATAAGTATTTAAGCCTTAGGAGGAAAAACAAACAAGCAATAGTAAACAGAATGGCAGCATAAGAAGCAAGATTATGGACAAATATGTTAGATGTATTATACCACATAAATAAACAGGAAGTGGTAAAATTTCTGTCATCTGTATTACATAAATTACTTGTAAAGCCTTAGAATTCATAGACTATAGTGGATATTTTTCACTTCAGTTCACTTTTTTCTTTCCTCCTTCTCTTTTTAAATAAATGTACTAATTAATCTGTTTCTGGCAGACCAATAGCTAAACCCATTCCAATTTAGGAGAATATTTGAAGAAGGTAGAGTCCATATTTTCCCTATGGTAGTTGACTAGAGTAAGCCATTTTGTCTCTTCAAATGGTCTGTCCCTTGATGGTGCATATAATTGTATCCTAAAGTTAACCCAAATATTTTGGGCTATAAATTTCTATGATTTAAAGAAATCAATAAAGAAATTGTTAAATGGATTGAAACTACCATTAAATTTAAAAATATCAATTAGCTGTCAATTTGGGGGCCCTCTTTTCAAATATCTATGGTGAGTCAGAGTTTACCGACTGTGAAGCTACAAAGTTAGCCTGCTACAGTTTCATGGATGATAGTTGAAGACACAAGGCTTCTGGGGCAGAGACAAAGGACAGTTTATCACTCACAGCAATAGGGCAGCTTACTGCTCAGCCAGAATACAGAGTATTTTTGTACCAATTTCCTGAATCCCAGTTTCTCCAGGGCTATATAAAGAGGGCCAGATGACACATACACACTCGGTGAGATGCATAACAAAATGTGGGCTTTGGGAATCTGGATCTTCTACAGAAATTAGCATACCTGGCATATGCTCCAGAAGAAGTCACTATCTAACTCCATCTTTAAGATGACTCGCAAGTATTTTTAAAAAGATTGTTCAGAAGAAAAGGCAATCCGTACCTTACTCACAAGACCTATGGAAATTTGATAGACCCATAGAAAATTTATTTTACCCCAACACTAGTGGACCCCAAGTCATTCTATATATGAAAAATTAAGTATCCATGCCTCCAGATATTATACTAGGATATGACAAAAAGAAAACTTACCTGGAATATTTTGTGATTTTTATATTTAATGCTACCATTCTTAAGTAAGAAACAATTATCTTTCATAAAGAATATAAAATTTGAATTCTATTTACAGAGTTTCTTGTAAACAAGAGTTTTGAGTATAAAATTTCTTATCTCTGAACACAGATGATCACATACACACTCTACAGTTGCTCTAACAGTGTTAAAACTAAAGACAGTAACAGTGAAAGGGCAAGTCCAAGTTTAGTTTCAAAGATTAATTACTGGCTAAGTTATGTCTTTTGATTCAGTAAGTGTTTGTTTTGTGTTGTTTTAAATGAAAATGTTCACTGGTGTTAAATGCTAAGCTTATAACAAGCAAACTACTTGTTGAAAATTATAAAGTTTTTTTCTCCATATTCACTGGATATCCTGTATTATGATATATCCATTTGTTTTAAATGCATATGTGGAATTCTTTCTTGAATTTATTTTTCTTTCCTTGATGTTGTCACTGCTGTCGCATTAGGAACTCAATACTATATCTAGGTTTTCTCCATTTTTATGAATGATACTGACAGTCGCATTAGTACTAGATGTACAAAGGAGTCTGAAAATACAAAATCTGACCTTTCTTGCTAATGTGATCAGCATGGACTGCCATCATTCATTGTGTGACAGAACAGCTGTTTTGATAACTGACTACAATCAATCATCTTCACTTGCCTGATTCAGCAGAGCTGAATTGCTTTGCAGCCTTTCTCTCAGAGAAAACTGACTTCACTCTGGGAATTGGTGAGGAATGTTTGTCTTACTCTATATGGCTTCGAGGGAATCCGATAAAATTGTTAATAAAGCAGAACGACAATGTATGTGTAAGCATGATTTAAAAAAATACATATCTTTATGTTGTGAACCAAAATTACATTTAGTGAGTTAGGTTTTAGAAACTTAGAATGGGTTAAAAAAAGAAAATCTAATGTCATTCGGTATGCCTCTTAAGTTCCATATTAGTCTTATTAAACCTATAATAAAAAATAAAAATAGTAGAAAACAATGTTTTCTAAGACTTAAAATTAAAGCAAAGGTAGAAATATTAAATTTTTAAAAATATAACTTTATGCTTTCTTTTGTTACTTGGGGGAAAATATTTTTGAGTACTCTGAGACCCTCATAGATCATTACGTTCATGCCCATTGTTTTGTGGATTCAAAAGCTAAAGAACAGAAGTATTAAGTGGCATTTCCAACATCAATGGTGGTATTAGTAAAATCTTGGGTCAGTGATTAGCCAGAGAGCAGAGATGTGGGTCAAGGCAGAAACCTACTCACATAGAGTTAGGAGAGGGAGGTTGAAAGCCTGTAAGAGCCAGCTCTCTTCAAGGCAGATGTATATAAATATTGAACTCACCACTAGCAGGGCTTTAAATGACTTACCTGTCCAAACATGAAATCTATTGGTTTATTTATGATTGCCTGTATCCCTATATATGCTGTCCAATTGGATTCTATTGATGTCTTTGTGGTGCCAGTACAATTACAAATTTTTAGTATTCTGTAACAGTTTATACAACCTTGATTTTTGAATATGATATTTTATACTGTTTGTCATCTTATAACTAAGTAGGCTTCCAAAAAGTTGAATAGAGAAATTATTTTTAAACATTGAATAGAGACAT
Organism: Indri indri; assembly: GCA_004363605.1. Taxonomy (NCBI): domain Eukaryota; kingdom Metazoa; phylum Chordata; class Mammalia; order Primates; family Indriidae; genus Indri; species Indri indri. The sequence goes on along the minus strand of RJWJ010025045.1, from coordinate 4,094 downwards.
TTTAGCTGATGTGTTTTTTCTTCCCCTCAGCAATTTTCCTTATACCAATCAGGTGCATTTAAAACCATTGTTTAAGGCTACTCAAAATATGGTAGTAACTGATCAATGCTTTTATGTTGTTGATATAATGACGTTAGTGTTTCTTCAGCTGAAAAGCCAATTATTTAGCCATTCTCTTCATCACAAGGCAAGATGTCTCTTCCTAACTCAGCTGAAGTAGGTCATTAATTATTTCTTCATATATGTGGACTCTTGACATCTTGTTTGACATATCTCTACTTTCACCTGCAAAGCCCCACGTGTGTACACAGAGAAGAGTACAACCAAGAGGATTCACGTACTTGTTACATGCCATCTATATGAATACATGCCACTGATATGAATAAAGCTATTACTCTTGTTGGTCTAGATTAATAAAAGAGGCAATGGGGTAAAATGGTGGTTTACTATGATGTTACACATGTACATACTATACACCCATGATTACATTTGATGATATGTTATTTCATGTCCTTATAATTGTATTTATGTTTATTGTTTGTTTACTTATTCCCCCTGCAATATGCTTTGAGAAGATAGACCATATCTTCTATTACTTCGTATCCCCTTAAAATTCTGTCTCAAAATTGTTCTCCATATACCACGAACAATTAATAAATTATGTTGACTTTTACTTCAAAATATGTTAGTGTTCCTGTTTCTTTCAAAATATTCTTGCACATACTGGTTTACTTCTTCAAGCCACTGAAGAACAAGTTTACTTTAATCTTTGTATTTGACTTTGGTAGTTAATAAGCATCTGACTCAGGATACACTTAATATTATGTGCTTTCTGTCTTCTCTGTCCCACTCCACTTTGTGAAATTACTTAATCTGCCAACCTTTTTTCATTAAGAAAAAGTGCATTTAATTAGAATTTATATGTGTGTGTGTATGTATGTATACATATATATACACATGTATATATATTAAATTCTAATGTATATATTAGAATTTAAAGGAAGCCCTCAGTCACCAAAAAAAGACTTCAGGACCTCCACGGACTTGTGTTTAAACTTCAGGCCACAGAGCTACCTCAGGAACACAGCCAGAACTGCAGAGCCTAATATTAGGCCAGCAGAGCTTTTTCAAGATGCCACACTGATATTGAAAATGATTGGTTTTATTGGCCAGGAATTGTATTCAAATCCACTGCTTGCAATTATATCTCTATACCAAATTTTCTTCTAATAACCGATTAGCTTCAGTTATTTCCCACTTTGAACCTCAAATTCAGGATAATTCCTGTTATTTGTCAAGACCAAAATGATCCTGTGCATTTTATAGCTTTTGCTGTAATGCAAACTTAGGGATTGTGAGTGAAGAAACAAATTAGAATTTTTCTGCTTGTCAACCCCTTAGTGTAAAATGAATAGCTTCAGTGCATTATTTGGAAAGAGAAGGCGAGGGTCATTTTATTTGTACTTAGTTTAACCTCTCAGACTGTTGACATTGGAACTGGCTAATAGAAAACTGTTAAGAACTATTAAGTTCTCATTAGTGATGCCCCTGGATGAGAGCCATGTGGTACAGGACGTCATTTAATAGTAAATATTGAGGAATATTTATGAAAAGAAGAGAAAGGCATATATGCATTATTCAGAAGAAGAAAATAGAAGAGTAGAACTTAATTGGTATGAAAACCAGGTCAGAGACTAATTATGATTTCAATTGCATGTAACTTTACCTTCTCGTTTCTTGACTTAGTAATTGTTTCTGGCAATGCCATGGGTAGAAGAATAAAGCGCTTTCAGAAATGTGAGCAGCTCAGAATCATTATTAAACTCAGGCTGTCTACACAATTAATAATTCAATGTAATTTTATCTATATGAGTTTTCAGAATGGTTTGTTATGAGATAGGGTAATATTAATCCATCCACCAAGGGACAATCTCTGAAAAAAGAATAGAACTCATATACCAGTTAATTCATTCTCATTTTGGAAGTCTATATATCAACTGAAATGTGGCATGCCAATTACTAATGATTTAATTTTATGAATTCTTGATATTTTAAGGTACACTAAAACAAGGACAACAGCACAAATTGCCATTTGGTGCCATTACAAATATCCACAAAATGTGTGTACAAAAATTGTGACTAATTCAGGGCATCCAAAGAAAAGCTTTGGATCACACCTTAAGAAAACCAGTGGGTGAATTCACAGCCTTAAGTTAAATGAAAAAAAAGAAGAAGAAGAAGAAGAAGAATGAAAACCAGTATGATTCATTTATAAGCCTTACATACACATTTTTAAAAATTTCTTATAATAAATATATAATTATATGTACAGCATATAAAGACATTGAATGACTTCTTAATTTAAGTGCAGGTCTTGTAAGTTAAATTAGCTATCCTTACATAAGAATTCATCTAGAGGCCATTTGTTAGACTTTTCAAAATAAATTAGATTTATTATTTGTGAAAGTTGAATATTTATTTTTATATTTGTTTTAAAATCGTTCATTGTTTTTCTCTTCATATCTAGAATATTGTGTTTATCTGATCTGTAAGGGAAAAAGTAATTAACATATATATAACTTTGAAAGGCAAAAAAGAACTATATTCAGAGGCAGAATTTAAAACTAGAAACAGTATAAATCCCCAGAATTCAAATTTACATCAAAACAGTGTTTTGTGGAAAGATGGAAATTCAGCAAACCTAATTTTTTATTTAGACTTATTATTAGACTTATTTAAGCCTAGTGTTTGCTTTTAACTTACTGCGTTACCATATGCACATCAATGTACCTGTCTATTTGAATTTTCTCATCTGTAAATTATATTTAATAAATTCTAGTTTGTTGGTTTCTAGTGAGAATGTAAAAGTGTTATATACATATGGTGTTATATTGCAAAGACCCCAGCTGTGGTATTAGGCAGATTAAAATCCCATTAACATTGTGAGAGACATTTATTCTTTGTGGTTCTCCATTGCTTCATCTGCATAATGTTGTGAGAGTTAGAGATAAAATATTTAAAATACCTGGCACACAGTAGATATTTAGCCAGTGGGTGTATTTTCTAGTCTTATTATACAAGACTTTGTAGGATGATTAATAACCTATTATAAATATCCTCAAGGGGTAGTTTTCTATTAATATTGAGGAAAGGACAATGTTATGCAAATAACAATGATACATGTATTTTTATGAAGCTATATAATTTTGATATGTACATTGAATCAAACTGTTAAACTTCATGATGAAAGATTATTTTGTCAAACATTTAGCCATTTATTGGAGTCCCCATTTGATTATGATTTTAACCTTCAAGCATCTGTTAGATGCTTTTTTTTTTTTTCACCTACTCTTCTGGGATTGCCAAGCAAAAGCCTATTTCATGCCACATATAGCAGAAACATTAATATTAGTAGCAGTTTTCGATCCCAAGTACCTGTAAAAATGAGTTTGATAACAATAATTCCAAACAGATCTTTTAAATATCCTTCAATCTTGAGTACTAAGCCCCCCAGCCCAGACTGGTTTTGGAGCTGAGTCAAGAAGTGAATGGAGCTTAAAGGGATTTAGGACAGTGGGTGACTTTAGCAGCACAGAAATTAAAAACGGAGGAGACATTTCCACCAGAGACAAGAGAGTGAGAAAATGATGGACAAATTCTCTATCAGCAGGGAAGCTGGGTAAAAAGCAAATATGTAGTTCATTGAAAGTTGAAGGCTAATTGAGATATATCCTTATGGTTTACTACTATGTAAATAACAGCATGCTAGATGAGGTGGGGATACAATGCATAACATTCTTCATATATTTACCTGTGCTAAAAGTCATAGAATCTCATATTTGGAGGAGACATTAGTAGTTATTTCCATTAACTCATGTGCCATTTCAAATCTCATAAAATCAATTTACAAAGTTTTCCTTGGCTCAAATGATGACTTCGGTATCGATAGTTATTCTGATCTATTTTATATCATATTTTTTTCACTTTGACAAGAGTATGTGTGACTTAGACTTTACGTCATTTGGTTCACTATAAATCGGCAGCTTGTAACAGCAGCAGGAGCCTTGTGGGAAGTCTGGTAGTTGGCCGCTCAG